>JAJIBD010032987.1:0-26531 GCA_021461705.1 Cryptotis parvus | reverse complement strand
CTGGCAAGTTTGGGGGAACTATGTGGGATCCCCAGGACCAAACCAGGTCAGCTAATTGCAAGGCAAACACCTTAGATGTTTTTACTATTGTTTCCAGCCCCCAATGTGAGTTTTTCATTTAAATTCCTTTGCTTTCGGTATTGAGCTTAACTCCAGTGTTACTCTGTAGAGCTTACTTCCCTGGTTCCCTTTACTCAGGAATCAAAGTGAGACTTAGAGAATAGCATTTCAGGTGTTGTGGATCAAAACCCAAGTTGACTGGGTGTAAGGCAAATGCCTCTCTGCATATCACTCTTTATTGCTCTAGAGTGCCCTCTGATATTTTTTCAAAAGCAAAAAGGTTGTGGAAAGGGATTTCCTTTTCTAATAACCGTGGCAATCGCATACAGGGCATCTGAACTTCGTATAAGTGCAAGTGCATCGGTAGCTAAGTGCTGACGAGATAGGTCCTGTATCCTCAAGCAATTTTGTCTTCCTAGGATACTCGTGAGGGTTCCTGACCAGTCTTAGTACTCCTCTTAGCTCTGGTCTCGTGACTCTCTAGGTCTGCCTTCTTAGTGCTCATCTATTTTGCTTTCCTGCGGGGTTCACCTATGCACATCTCCATTTGCATTTTGAGTCTCTTGGCAAACCATCATCTGATCATAGACTCAGCGCCTGAGCCATAAATTTTCATTTTATGGATATCGCAAATTGCATTTTTTTCTCAGAAAATGTGAAATCTGTTTAAATCCACTCTTCAGGGCTGTTGATTTCGCTTTCTCTTCAAGATCTAACTTTCAAAGAGCTGCTTTTGTTGTTGTTACAGCACCTCACCGAATTCATTTCAGTGTCAAAAGAAAATGGATACCCAAGTGATTTATGGAAGCCGTTAAAAATATTTCTGGTCCCAAGTTTCATCCTGGGCCCTCCGCTGTCTTGATAAGAGCAAAGTGAGGCAGTCAAAGTGGGAGGGGCCTGTAGGTGATTGGGTCTCTGGGCAGTGATACAGCATTCTCCTGTGTGCAGGGATTTGGTTTATTGATGTGGAAGCAAATCCTCAGAGAGAGCTTTGACAGCACCAGGGTAAGTCTGTCTCTTAGTTCCTGTCCTTGTGCCTTTTTCCTCTGTATTTTTATGTATCCAAGAATAAAATCTTGTTATTCCTGTTCTGGGTCTGCTAAGGCAAAATATAGTCAGAAATCCAAGTTAAGTGAAAAGAAAGTCAATATAGGGGTGAAATTTTCTCAGCCCTTTCAGAAAATAGAGTCAGGAGACATCACCGTGTAGCAGATATGCACTGGCCTCACTCTGGCCAACTGAGTTCTCTCTCTCCAGCACTTGTATGGCTACCCAGCACTGCCAGGAGTGATGCGCCTGAGCTCAGTCAGGAGTAAAGCCTTGAGCAGAGCTTGAGTGGTGGACTCTAAATGCCATAATATAGCAATAAACTAAATATGTTTCCAGGAAACTCTAGGTGTCAAGTGATCATGGAGATTCTTCCTTCCTTATTCCTTGTGCTCCTAGCTCAGTTCCCAGTGCTGTTTTACCCGCTGAATAATAGCAGCACCTAAGCTAAGTTGCTCCCGCCTTCCATCTATGCACTGCCTGCCAGCCCGCTTGCCCTGGCTTGATGGCAGTAATGATTTATGGCATTAGAAATGGGCTAAAGGATGAAGAAATTGGAAACACGCCCACTGGGAAACTGAAAACTGCACATTCTCAAGGACAAGGGAAAGATTAGGTTCTTTAAAGTAGAGAGAGCTGACTCAGACTAGAAGCAAAATCTTACTTTAGAAAAGGGGTGAATTCAACAGAGGATTACAGCAGTGAATTTAAGGAGTAAAGACGGAAAGGGACATAGCTGAGTTTTTAAGAATGGGTCTGACTGAGGAGGAAGAGGGGCGCTGTGCTGGGACTGCAGCTGAGCACGGTAAGAGCATCGGTGCTTCCACGAACAGGCCATTGACAATCCTTCAGTGCAGCAGCAAAAGCCTTCCCCACCCTGCCTGTGTATTCTGGGCTTCCTCTTGTGTGTTAGGTTCTGCCTCTCACTCCTAGCCTCCTAAGAGAGGAGAGAAACAGCAGAAGTAGAATTAAGAGACTGGGAAGGTGGAAGGGACAGAATCTTCTCTGCATCTGCAACAGGAAGGGAATTGGATTGATTGGGAACTGTCTTTGTTGAGAATGGTTCAAATACAGAAAAAATGGAATAAATTCTGTCTTTCAAAATGAATCTCCCCATCCGTACCGGATGTTTGTGAATATCTCAAAGGCACTATTCATTTCCTCTTGGCAGTAGTCTGCGAAGTGAGAGGAGGGTGGGGGAAGTTTCCAAAGGCTTTATTTCTTTCTATGGCAATCATAAGTAGCTGGATTTCATAAATTCAAGTATGGAAGGTCGATACAAATAGTCTCCAGGTTACTGTAGGACATCTGCAAATTTAAAGGGAAATAGTTCAACTGTATAGTTGCAAAAGACACTTTTAGATACTTTACAACCATAATGATTCTCATACTGCCAGCTCTATAAACTTCCAAGTTTCTCTGCGCTATAAATATTTACATACAAATATTGTAATAAAACCCATCTTTAATACACTTGTGGATTTTATCTTCACTTACATTTTTGTGTGGGCAGTGTTTTTGCTAGGGTGTGGTCTTGGTACACAGCTCATTATTAGTATTGTACATGTCTTTATCTTTATTGCTCATCATGTGCATCTCAGAGAATGGAAAAGTTCACAGACCAAAAACAGGTACCAGGGGCTGGGCTTCTGGATACATTTCCTTTGGCTTGATCATATATTAATTGAAATAGGTCAGCAGAGCTAATTTTCACAGGGTTTTTCTCTTAGCTAATCAGCCATTCTTGGTACTCTATTAAGGAAAATTCTTTAGTTTTCTAAAAAAGTTTTTCTATTAGAATCTCTGTGCATGTACTTTTAAAATTCTCTGTATTTTGGGCAATTCTTGTGGTTTACAGAACTGTGAATGGTCAGTTCTTAACCACATAACAGATCTCTGAGTAATTCACCCTCTCCTCTGAGCGCAATGGCTTCTTTTCCCTCTGGTCCCAGCACCTCCAAGTCAGCCTCTCCTCTCCCCTCATCAGATAAGCTTTCTCAAGAAAAGTCCAGTTTCCAGTTTCTATTTCCATATATTGATATGGTTTTCTACAACTTTCTGTTTCTTCATATCCTACCTATGAACAGTGTCCTTCAGTAACTACTTTTTAACTACTAACTTTCGTACAGCATAGTTTTTAGATAATTCTCCTAGATTCATCCATGTAGCAGAAAATTTCAGGATTTCATTTCCCTTTAATGTTCTTAGTATTCCATTGTGCATATGGACCACAGTGTCTCTCTATCCAATATGCACCCAAGGCTTCTGGTAGTTCTAAAAACCCTATCTCCCCATTTCAACCCAGCTTATAAATTATTACAGAGAAATCTCTAGAAACACAGTTCTGACACCTTCTCTTATCATCCTACTAGGAGCTTTGAATGAAAGAATCTCTGCAACTAAGAGGGAATTTCTTCTATCTGTAAGCTGCATCAGCTCACTCAAAAGTATCCAAGCATTTCTGCATTAACACGGAAAATCGCGTGAGATTAGAGATCAAGAAGGATAGTAGCTGATTTTTGAATTGAGTAAAACTAGGCTCCTTCCCAGGACAGTGGTGGGGGACTGGCACAGGGGTCTGGGTACTGTACCATGCTTTTCTGCTAGTGCTTCCTCTTCGTGCAGCAAGCGCGAGTGGAGGGCTTGAGCACTCGCGTAATCTTCCTGCTGCTTCCAGATCTTAAGTGGGTACTGAGGCTTCCTGTAGTTAGCTGCCGCCGGTGCTGATAAGCCCTGATCGTGAGCATGGGTGCGCGGTCCCATGCACACAGATGCAATGTCCTTGCCTTAGCATTTTCCTTTTTCCTACTTCTACTATCCATTCTGACTAAGGTAGTGTAGGTGAAAAAGTGGAAAAAATGATGGTTGGAAGAGACCAAGTTCCTTGGCCTGGCTTGATTACTCACTCAGCTCTGTGACCTGGGTCTCTGGGTAGACTCACTCTCTCATAGGAATAAGAAGAACGACAAAGTACTACTTTATGGAACCATTGAGAATGGCTTATTTGTCTCAAGCAGTCGCCAATGAAAAATATTGCTCTTAATCTGAAAAGAGGATCCTCTTCTACCAGCCATACAGGATTTTAAAGGAAGACTTTTCTAAAACTGTATTGATTAATTTCTTAAAGTACTTCCCTTCACTCCACCCCATTCCAGAGAGATCAAAGAAAAATTAAATCACCCGTCAAACCCAGTTCTGCCTCTTTGTTTGTGGAGTGTGGGTGTTTCCATGCAGCAATTTATCACAGAAATTTGGGTAGAGTGAAACATGAAATACTGTCTCTGCTGAGTGGAGAGTGGAATATTGGTCAGTTTCATTAACACAAACATTTGTGTGGGAGGCAGAAGTAAATCTAGCAAAAAGTTAGAAGGGCAGAAATATTGCCTCCAGGGAAGGCGTTTTTAAAGGCAGAAACCTGAGCAGCTACAGGGAAACGCTGCCTTTGTTTTATTTCCCTTCAATACAGAAATCTACTGGGTCCTAGGAGAAACAAAGGATCAGTGTGTGGTCCATAGGAGCCAGGTAAAAGCCAATCAATACACAATAAAGGGGCATGACTCCGGGCATTTTAGTGCATGCTATAAAGTGATATTAGGTCACTGAGGTTAAATATAAGCTCTTTGAAAATGTAGCTTCATGTGAGTTTTAAATGGATCATCACAGGATTTGCCTTTCCAAATTATGTACCTTATTCTGAGACAAACACAGTCATTAGGGAAAAAGCGACTTGCTGTACAATAATACTACAAAACTAAATTTAAAGCATACTCTGCTCATCAGTCATTTATAAACCTATCACCATTTGTACTTAATACTTAATTATATAAACTTCAATATTTAAGATACATTTCCAAAGTGCAGGTAGTCAAGCAAACTATTCCATTTCCTTAATGTATGGAAAACTTACTGTTTGCGAACTTAATGTTTCTACAATTTTATCTTATTTGTGCTTATAGAAAAAGAAAAATTAATTTGTCTCGATAAGTCTTTTAGTCAAGATGCATTTTTATCGCAGAAGAATATGAGCTCCCTTATTTAAATTCCCAGATTTTAGTTCAATGAGATAATAAGGCAATTCTTGGTCAAAAGTGGAGCAGTTATTCTAGGTACTACCACAGATATCTTTTCAATTATCTTGATCTTTTCCCCCTTTGTTCTATGTTAAGTCTCATCCATCATTTCCTTCCTGCATTCTCCAAATCATCTTGCATAGGTTTTCGCCTCTTCTGCATCTTTCACCCACCATCTGACACCCAGAGAAGATCTTAGGATAATGTCATCAGCTTCTCTCAAGCTTATAGATATTATCTTCATGTTCAGATCCCAAAACTACAACCTGGACCTTCCTCAAACTCTTTGTGACTCCCCTCCCTTCCAGCAGGAAAGGCCCCACTTGACATCCAGTAAGTCACTTCATCTCCATGTGCCTAAGAGTAAAATAACAGAAGATTCTTTCTTTGAGTTTCAAAAATGATCACCTTTATTTTTAGTTCATGTAACCACTTCCTTTAGCTGATGAAATTCTAAGTTAACTATTCTGCATTTACACCTCAGTTCTTTTTTCCCTAAATCTCATTTATCTTAGTGTGATGCCCTTTTCATGTAATTCCCTGAATGTGTACTGTTCTCCCCACTGCTTTTCTTTCTTTTCAATTTGAATGATATCAGATTAACACTCAGTTCTTTTTCTTGATTTGAAAATATTCAGATTTTCAAGTCAACTGGGTTTCTAAATTTTGTTTTCCAGGAACATTAATTCATGATCAGTGACTTTAACCAGCTCACAAGTTTGTAGTCACTCCTCAATCCAACTCTAGACTTTCAGCCACTGCTGGTCATTAGTAGTCCACTCTGAATCTAGCCTTACCTTGTTTAATAAGATTATGCAGATCCAAATGATAATATAAAAGCAAAGAGCTGCACGGATTTTTAAGACTCCGTGCATTGACCTGAGTAGACAGTAGGGGTTAAACACTTGCCCTTTAAGCACACGGCAACCCTAGCGTGTCCCATCTGCATTGTGTTCTTGAGCATTGCAGGAGTGATCCTGAGCACAGATAGGAGCAAGCCAGAGCACCACTGGGTGCGTGGCTTTTGCTTCCAGGTAGTTTTCATTATTTATTTTCTTTTCATGTCAGTCTTCTCATTCCAATAAATTATAGGAAATAATTCTTTGTTTTAAAATAAAACCTTTAAAATTTGCATCTCCCCTCTATAGACTTCACTGTCATTTCTATGGAAGCAAAATCTAATGGTGCCAACTCTTGATTTCTTCTTCCTTGAGACTACAGTAACTTTGTATTTATCTTCATGGAAAGTAACACAGTGAGTGGCATTGTTATTCTTTTAAAAATTACAGGGTCTCTCAAGCTTCACTCTAAAAGCTAAAAAGCTGTGGAGGTAATATAGTGGCAAAGTGAATCCATTATGTAAATAGTGCAACTTTCTGAGAATCATTCCTTGGATCCACCTTTCTAAAATTTTCGGGTAGTATAATCAACAGATAGTATAAATCTCTGCCTTTAATGGTATGTGACCATATGCTGGTGGATTTAACAGGCACTTTGGACGTATTATGAAAAATCTACTTTAAAATCTGCTTCTAACTTTCTCTCTCCAGATCTTCCATTGAGAATCAATCTTTGGCACTGGTTAGTTATTCCTCTTAGATGGTCTCTTTACTCTGCAGTCTTATAATCTCTATGTAATCACTTACCAGCTAAGCATCTCCCAGCCAAGTGGCCTTTTTTCTTTTTGGCTTTTTTTTGGGTCATGCACCTGGCAATACCTAGTTTCTCCTGGCTTCACACTCAGTAATCACTTCTGGCAGTGCCTTAGGGACTATATGGGATGCTGGAATTGAACCCCGACTCCATATGGTAGGTGGTTGCATGCAAGGTAAATGTTCTAAATTTCATATTGCTGGCTGGTGCTCCTGCCATGGCCATTTTTTAGTCTTCATGTGCCTGCTTTTTGTTCATACTCTTTGTGTATCTGGTTTTGTACTTCAAAATTTCTACTTGAACTTGGCAGAGGCAATTGATAAATTCTCTAATTTTCCTGTTCTCAGAACATTAAGCCATTTCTTTCTGGAGAGGTGTCAGAATTAATAATGTAAGAAGTAGTACATATTTATGTTCTCTCTAACTTGTTTCTCAAAGCATTTAAGAATACTTGATAAATATGGAATAAGGAAATTATATTAATGAGTGTTGGGATTTAAAGATCATAAATTTAATGAGAATCTCTGTAAGTCTATTTTAAAATATTTCACTTTAAACTAGGCTTATTTTTATGTCTTCAAAGGTATAAGCCTGCAAATTGTGCCATATAAAATGTTTGTAACCAGTATTTTATTTCATATAGTGATCATTATAACTTCTCTTTAATTCCATGAAAAATTATTTCTGCTTCTCATAATGCTTCTTTGTAGTTTATTTCTTCTTTCCAAAGTGGGCATATAGATTTTGAATATCTCGCCTGACTCAAACTGGTTAACTCACAGATATTCTCAAATCTCTACACTGATATCTTTAAATTCTGTTATATCTATTATTTTAGTATTAAAATGTAATATGTGATTTCTTTTGGGATTAGTTGGTATATTGAATTTTTACCTTGGTTCTCAAAAATATCCGCCTGCTATCATGGGATAAAAAGCAGCTGATTTTTCCAAAATCACTGGATGTTGCTCCATATACTCTTTACTAAATTTTTGGGAAATTGTCTTGGAAGATTTTGGGATCAATAAAAACTCAGAATGGTTAGTAAAATAAAACCATCACAGTACAAATGAATAGTGCTGTGGGTATCTGTCTGAATGTCACGACTCCATTATTATTTAAGCTGAAAGAAAATAGTTCACATTTTTTACTATAACATTATCTTAAGTAGAAAAGGAAAATGAGATGTAGTAAGATTCACAGACACAGAGCCTCATTCAGTCCTAGTCTAAGAAAAGCCTTGCTGATGGAGAAATCTCTAATTATCAGTATCTTTGCAATTAGGCTGCTAAATTGGAAACTGAATTTAAAATATTTTCGAGGAGCCACTTTAATGCTGTATAAAAGAAGCAACGCTTAATCATGTAAAATAAGAAGAATTAGTATCAGAGTGCAAATGATTTAGCATGTCTTAAAACTCAGTGTTATAAAATATCTACAGGATTCTGTGTGCTGGGTATATGGAAATTAGCTATTTCCACGTTAATGCCGATGAAATAACTAAACACTAAGCTGACACTTTACACACTTTGTATTGATTAATTTCACTCCTAGGTTTGGGGGAAAAACACTTTAGATCTATCCACTGTCAAGTCTAGGCATAGAAATTTCAAAGGGAAATTTTTGAGCTTAAGTTCCAATATATATTAGTTCCTGCGACGGAGCTTGTACTTTTATTTATAGGTACTCAAGGCTTCCAAAAAGTGAAATGTAAGAAGGTCGACAGACTTTTGAGGTGATAGCCTTTATTTCTTTACCCTCAAACCGCTCCAACCTTTCTTTTTGGAACATGCCTTTTTTGCTTACTATAAATTTTATATCCTCTCTTTCTCTCTGGAACTTCATTTATCCTAATCTATATGTGCCAAATATGTTTCCTTTTCTACATAAGCTCTTTGCTCTGGGGTGGCATCTTGATTTTTTTTACCTTAGAAGATGACGAGAGCAGCCCGCTAAATTGTTTCCGCTGATAGTGACCAGAATACCTTGTCAACCAAATGAGTATCTTGCATGTTATAGGGAATCTTCCAGGCCCTGGGAGAGGAGATGGAAGTGAGAGTCTGTTTTCTTGGCAGCGGAAAGAAATTAAAGACCAAGCCAGAGAAATAGGTACAGAAAAAGCTTTTAATCAATTTACTAAAATAGATATTTAAGAACAGTGCAGGATTAACCTGAAGAAAGTTGTTTTATTTCAAGACAGTTGGCCGAAAATGAAGAGGTCCACACTTAGATAATCAGAATGTGGGCATATTCTTGGGAGATCAGTCCTGTTTCTAAACAAATGTCTGACTTATATTGGTATGGAAATGGGGGTAGGTTAATAGTAGGTAGGATGTGCACAGGTTCAGAAGGAAGGAGGCTTTGGGATGGTGATTTCTTGGAGTCCAGGAGTACTGCAGAGCCTAACCTTGTTTGTTTGGCTTCCCGTGGTTGTCATGGTGATTTTAAACTCACATGGCATGAGCCAGTGGGATTTTTATTAGTCATGTAAATGAAGTAAATGAAGCTACAAGCATGGTCCCAGACCTTCCATCTTAAATTAATTTGACTCTAACTGGTCTTGTATCAGCGCCGATAGCAGAATATTTTTTTGGCAAAAGCATATTAAATGTTCAGGCTTTGTATGTGGACTAACAAGAAGAAAAGAAACTGGTTTGAGAGGGAAAGCATAAAGGTGATTGATACATTCCCTCTGTTTGTTAGGTTTTTTTTGGGCCACACCTGCCTATGTTCAGGGACTACTCGACTTTTGCACAGGGGTTCAGCCTCCTTTAAGGGCTTGTGGAACCATATGGGGGCCATAAGTTGAATCAAGTTAACCATATGCTTAACACAGATATCCTAACTGCTGTCCAATTCTCCGACTGCTAATGCTAGCATGTTAGAAAATACGGTATTATAGTTCTAACCCTAATAACTATTGTATACAAGGATTGTATAAACACAGATGGTTGGTTAAAGAATAACAGTAAATTGTGATAGTTGATTAAAAGGTAATAGCAAATTGTGGTTGTTACTTTTGGCAGGGTGTGGACAAGGGAGTGGTGTGTGTGTGTGTGTGTGTGTGGCGTATGCATGCAGGTGCTCTTTTCATGAGAGAGGCAAAGTTTTCTGATTTCTTTCACATCTAGGACAGTTTCCTGCAACATTTATGCTGTCTGTTCTCTTCTCTCAGGATAGAGCAGAAACAGAAACATCTCCCTGACTCTGACCCAAACTAAAGAATAATGACTAAATTGTTTGGGTTGTTTTAAAATTCTCTATTGTCTTAAAAACAGCATCAGCCCTCTAAGAAAGAGGAAAAGGAAGAACCATAAGTTTCAGAGTATGTAGGACCTGCTGGGAGTAAAGCAAACTCTCAGAAATTGAGTTAGACCCTGCCTTTCTATGTAAATTTAGGTTTTATAGAAGACTATTCTCAATGGGGGAGGAAAAAACTTATGTTGTATTGACATTTAAAGTAATGAAACATTTATCTCTGATGGAGTGTGCTTCTTCCTAACTTTTTAGATGAACAAGAAAACACTATTTTGAATTTAGGAAACTGAAATATCTGAGAACAAATTTAGATGTCAGGAAATGCACAATAAAATACAAAACGGCCATCACATGTTTTTGTTTCCATGGGCGCTTGGCTGTGTGGTCTCTGCAGCTGCTCCCAGTGGAGACCGCTGCCCCAGGAGGCTGCTGGGTTGATATGTGGAGCCGGAAGTGCAGTGTGGGCACTTCACAGCTGAGAAAGGGAGATTTAATTTTAGAACCTTTTCAGGGATGAGTCAAAACCTCAGCAGATTCTTCTCCAATTTTTAAAAATTCCTTTTCATAATTAATTCCTAGGATGTTGCATGGAATAGATCTCTGGATGATGAAGTGGCTGTCCAAATGTTGGTGTGGATTGATAATGCTTTCAGAATAGGTTAAAAATTATTAGGAAGGAAAATAAAAATTAAAGTTGACTTAATAATGATACAAAGCTCTAAAGTAGTGAAAGTATGGGAAGATTCAAATGTGACTTTCTTTTGGGGGCTAAAATAGCCCTCTTTCTTAAAAAAAGGAAAATATTGGTGAAATGATCTCTAATTCAGTATGTATATATATTGATCTCATGAAGTGTGTTCAGATGTAGTCATATGATCCTTGAATCATGTAGGGAATCACATAGAAAGGACAATATATCTGGATCAATTCTCCATTATGTATATAATTAATTACATTTGTGAAAACATATGCAACTGTATCCTTACGTGCATAAAAGTATTTGAAATCACAAAATCAGAAAACTCTAATAAAAATAATAAAATAAAATTTGCTATTGCCAATATGTAGATGTAATCAGCAACATGATTTGGTTTTGTGAGGAATAAATCTATTTATGGGGAAAATGATCTTAGCTAAAGAAGCTTGACTGTTACAATCATAAAAATAACATTAATCATGGGTAGTTGGGTAGTGTCATTTTCTAGGACAATTTTACGCACACTAGTTTGGAAACCAGAGCTACTTAAATTAGTCTCTGCAAGTCCTTTTGGCTTTTTCTGAAAAAATATTTTATTGAATCATTGTGAGATAGACCATTATAAAGCACATAATGTTTGGATTTGAGTCATAAAATGATCCAACACCCATCCCTCCGCCATTATATGTTTCCCACCACCAGTGTCTGCAGTTTCCCCTCCCACCATCCCCAGAACATCCCCCACACACCTAGTCTCTATGTCAGGAACTCTTCTCTCTTCTCTCTCTCTCCTTTTTGTAAATTATTATTTGCAATATAGATGCCATGAGGTTATTTTGTCCCTGTTTAGGGAGTTCAGTGATTTTATCTGGAGGTACAGCTGGAGTAGCTTTGATAAATGTGTGCAGCTTTGGGGTGTGGATGTGACTGCCAAAGCTTCCAGAAGTACAGGAAGGTGGGGAGGTAGCCCATCCCGACTCTTAGAGAAGCCTAGAGATCTCAGTCACAAAATGCATGTACCTAAATTTTCTGCAGATTAATTTTTTAGTGAAATCTGTCTTGAGACAGTGGGGTCCAACTGGGGACATGATGGCAATTTTGGATATTGGGAACATGCAGCTACCAGGGACTCTGTTTCGGCAGGCACCATTTCCATTGTGCCCTAGATTATTCAGCCATGTATGGGACCAAGATTTACTGTGGTGTTTGATCTCTTGAAAATTTTTTTCTTTTTCCCCTTTATCAAAATACTATAATTTACAAATTTCCTCAAATTACAATTGTAACAAGCATTCATTGTTCAATACCAGTCCCACCACCAGTCCCACTCTACTGCCACCAAAGGTCACCACCACCCACCCACTCTCCATCCCCACACCAGTTCCCCCAGCTGCCTGCAACCATGCTGATCATTGAAACATATATGGGAAAAGTCCTGGCAAGAATCTGACCCTAAACTGGATTGTTATGTTAACCTGGTGGACCATGGTTAACAGTTTAATGGACTATGCACCAGGATTGATCAGTATCACTGGAATGAATGACCAGATGCACAGCTGCTGCAGCTTCTACCCAAGGAGAGCTGCCAATGAAGCTACCAGAGGGGGAAACTGGTTCCATCCTAGCCAGTTTCATTACCACTTCTAGGGCCAGCAGACATGTAGGTTGCGGTGGGCACACCAGCTGGGCTTGGAGCAGGGATTGAAGTTCCTCCTCTTATCTCCCCCACCTCAAAATGAGCCAGTGGGCGTGACTACAAGCACTGCAGATGCCATTACAATGGACCATGCACCAGGACTGGTCAGTAGTGCCAGAGAGAATGACCAGATGCTTAGCTGCTGCAGCTCCTACCTACCCACAGAGCCACCTGTGAGCCTGTGAGAGGGGGAAACTGCACTTTCCCCTGGCCAGTTCATCACACTTTTCTAGGGCCAGTAGAAAATATTTCCCTTTTTTTATGTTTGTTTGTTTTTATTTATGTTTATTTTATTTTTAATTAAAATTGCTTAGTATACCACCATGAGATATACAATTACAAAGATGTTCATGTTTGAGTTTCACTCATAGTGTTCCAGCACTCCATTTATCCACCAGTGCCCATTTCCCACCACCAATGTCCCCTGTTCCTCCCCCCCCTAGCCTGCCTCTATGGCAGGCACTTTCTGCCTCTTGTCTCTCTTTCTCTCTCTCAATTTATTTGTGGGTTTCTGGAAGCAAGGTCAAGGAAAAACTTACATGGTAGTGCCGATTTCGTTTTTTTAAGTGACTGCCAGGACTTCCCTGAGAATATGGTAGAAGAGGACAAGACAAGGGGAGAGAGCCCATCCCAATCCCAAGAAAGCCTGAAGATTTCAGTCACAAAACCCACATATCTGATTTTTCAGCAGCTTCCTTCTTTCAGTGAGTTCCTTCCAGATATGAATTAGTCCAGGGCATGGTGGTGATTTTGGATTGTGATAGTAGCAACTATGTTAGGCTCTGTTTGGGTGGGCACCAGGAAACTCACCCCTTCCGATTTTCCCCAATTATTCAGCCATGTGTTGCATCTTTTTTGGTATTTTTCAATATTTATTTAAGTCTATAGAACAAGGCTGATGGATGAGCTTGTATGGAAGAGCCCAAGGAGATTTGTGGACATGGCTTTATGTGTCTACATTTTGGTGGCTTAATTTCTTGGAAAACTTGGTCCTGAGTTGGAGTCTGACTGGAGGAATAGCAGCAACTTTGGAATGTCTGGAAACCTGACAGCACCATTGATGCTCTCTTCGGTCAGGTCCACAGTGGCCTGAGGGTGGGGCTGTGCCCTCTGGGCCCCAGCAGTGTTGGCAGCAGAAGCCCCTGGCAGGGAGCAGGACTTAGGCCTCTGCGGCTACCATGTGTGGCTCAGACTGTACAACAGGACCTGACTAGGGTGCACATCTGGTCACTGGATCTGGTCTCCAGTCAGTTGGTGCTAAGGAAGATTTTCTTCCATAATATGCTGCAGCCACACTCTCTTTCAGATATACAGACATACTTGGGCACCATGAATACTCTGGGCTGCAGGAGCAGTGGCAGTAGTTGTAATAGTCCAGAGTCTGGGCAGGTGCTGCAGTTACTTGGGGCACCATGTCAGCTCCACTGCCCTTTCTCTGGCTCAGCTTCTGGGCCCAGCATGAGTGTCAAGGCAGCAGCAGATTTCTTTCTTTAATTTTTATTATACTGTTGGGGAGCTGCTGGGGTCCCCAACAATAGAAGGACAGAAGTTCTCTTCTACCTCCGAGGCTGCTGGGGAACGAATGAAAACTCACGAGGACTGGCACAGTTCCAAAAGGCTTTTAATAGTACAAACTCTCTACCACCACAATCCAATGTAATGAAAGAACTCTAGTTCTGGTCAGAATTTAGGCCATACAAGAGAGCCCAAGTCTCCCACCAAAGAGGATCCTACCAGAAAGGAGTCCTACCCAAAAAGGGGCGAGCTACCTCAAGTCAGTCCCCTTGTATACAGCAAAGTAATCCTAACTATTGACAGGGAGGGTCCTGTCAACAAAGAACCCTAAACAGCTTCTAGATAGTAGAAGAGTGTAGAAGGGTGGTGCCACACCCTATAACAGGTATAAACAAGGGATTATGCCAAGGACTAATCCTCTTCAGAGATTATATTTTATGTAAAACACTAGAGAAAGAGGGCTGGTATAATAAATAATACATCTTAATTTCATGGCTTCATGTTATCTAGATGGTACCCACAAGGTTTTTCTTATTTATTATCTGCATCAGGGTGATTCTGAGTGTCTCGATCTCTGTATACTGAAAGGGTCACACTCGCCTGCTTGAGGGCAAGCTGCATGATCCTTCCTATAATCTTAAACAATAGTCTCAACATAGCCAGGGTGGTAGTCTCCTGGTAAATTCTAACTGTCCCATGCTGGGTGCAGTGGGTATAAAGAGAAGATGTGCCCAATATAGATAACATAGATGTCTTAGTAGATGTATTATAATAATAAGTCAGTCGATAATTATTATAACAAGAGAATAATAAAAGATAATAATTCAGAGTCAAGGTGACTTCTGAAACTGCCACACCTCTATCAATATTTACATAGAAGAGATATCTCATTAGAATGAGATTGGCTTAAGAACATGTATGTTAGGTGACACACCCTACTGAGCCTCCAGCTATACTTGGCTTATGTGGAGAGGTGGCCCCTGCCTTTTGGGGAATCTCCAGAGCAGACACAATGAGAGTTTGGGCAGAATTGGACTGATTTCATAATTTTATACAGCATAAATATTTTTTATCATGAATCTCACTTGCCCCAGATCAATATTCTGTTCCCAGAGGTCCCCGTGTGGGACATACATGTAGATATCCCAAGAGTACTTGGCCACATTGGATCAACCATAATGTAATCAATTCTAGTTCAGAGACATGCCAGTGCGCCTCCAGCCAAACTAACGTGTCTCTGATTCTAAAAGGCAATGCCAAAGTGTATTATTCTGATGGATTTTGAACCTTAGTGGGATCCAGAATCTGGGATCTGCTAGCTATATATTCATGGTAAAAAAGTATTAATGCCATTTCCTATAAATTACATTCTGAACAGCTTTCTGATTCAGAGATGCAGTTCCTCCTCTCTCTGCTAGGAGATTTTGCCTCTGAAATTAGCTCTGGCTTTTGTGAAACTTTTTTTTTTTTTTTTTTTTTTTTTTGGGTCACACCCGGCAATGCTCAGGGTTTCTCATTGTTCTGCACTCAGGAATTACTCCTGGCGGTGCTCGGGGACCATGTGGGATGCCGGGGATCGAACCCAGGCCGGCATGAGCCGACCTCCTGCAAGGCAAACGCCCTACCTGCTGGGCTATCACTCCGGCCCGATTGTGAAACTTGAGCCAAAGGCCCATGCAATGATCTACATTTCAAAGGGTCATTTACCTGGTTGCATCTCAAGATAGCCCAACTCAGGATTTGCTGGACTAGAAGATTCTGGCGGGCTTCTGTCTATAAAAGAAGCTAGGAAAGAAGAAGGGGCCTTTTGCCATTTTGGCTTCCCTTGGCTTTTTCTCTCCATCCTCTTAATCCTCTGTTGGGCTACAACACGTGGTGGCAGCTGTCTTGGCCTACACATGACTGAGGCCTGGCTGGGAACCCAGAGACCAGGGTTCTTTCTGTTCTTGGATTGTATATCAGAACCTGTGATAGTAAATCTTAGGGTTGTTCCTTTGTATGTGATTTCCTTCTTTGATCTTGCTGCTTTCAGTATTCTATCTCTATCTATAGTTTTTGTCATTCCTAATTGAGATGTGTCTTGGAGTATTCTTATTGGGGTTTCTTTTAGCTGGTATCCAACGGGCCTCCTTAATCTGAAAGCAAGCGTTCTTTAGTTCTGGGGAACTTCTCAGCAGTGATGGGTTTGCCAGTTTCTTCTTCATCAGGGTTTTCTTCTTGCCCTTCTGGGACCCCAATGATCCATATGTTACTTCCTTTTGGTTTCATCCCCATTATTTCTTGTCTGTTCCCCAGTTTGTTACAACTACAATGATCATTATAGTGTACAAATGTGCAAGATCCTGAGAATGACCTGGTCCTAAACTTCATTATCATTTAAGCCTGTCATGCGACCAAAGAGCTGCCACGTTGCTGGCGTATGGCAGCTGCAGATTTCTGCAACTGCCCAGTTGCTCAAGCTGGCTGCTCATGGTGGGTATTTGGGGTCGAGGTTTTTAGTCTTTGTGTGGCTTTTGGGCCAGTGGGCACCAAGGTTGCTCTAATATTCCAGGACCAGGCAGCAGATTAAGCCAGTCACTTTTGGTGGAAACCTTGAGTGGCAAGGTTCCAGGTGCCCTGCTGACCTTGAAAAGTACCTTTTTTAAAAAAAAAATTTATTATACCACCATGAGACATACAATTACAAAGGTGTTCATAATTGGTTCTTGGTAATACAGGATTCCAGCACCCATCCCTCAAAGAAATGACAAATACATTCATTGCTGTGAAATTGTGCAGGGTTTCTTTACCTGTTGTGTCCCAGAGTTCAGAATTCCAAGAGCTGCCATCGGCCACCGGTTGGGCACCGGCATCCATACCTCCCCATCTTTCTCTCTGAGACCTTTTCTCTCTCTGCATCAGAAATATTGCTTTTTTGTTTCTAAGCTCAAACCCATGGAAAAATCCAGATCCCAGAAAGAAGGATGTTTATTGGAGTATCTGAGGTCGGGGGCACTGGGATCATGTGAGAGTGATTCCATTCCAGGGACTCACACTCAGAAAATGATGTTACCAAGGCCAGAGACAGCATGTTTGCTCAGTAATGGAGAGTTCTAAAGTCAGAGCTGGTAACTCGCCCCTGGCTCTAGTCTGTGTGGACATGGGCTCCATGCTCAGATCAGTGCCAGCACAGTTCTTCTGTTACTTGATTTTTTTTTTGCATGCAATTTCAACATTATTTACTCCGATGTAAATTTCAATTGACCTCTTGGTCTTGAAATAATTAAGTTACATAAAATCTTTCAGAGAATAAACTTTTTTTTTTTTGCTTTTTGGGTCAGAGACTCACAGACATGGGGCAGAGCTGCTACTGGCTCTCCCTGTGCCCAGCCACTCACAAGGTCCTGGGAGGGATGGCGTGTTCTAGCCCTGGCTCGCCACACCATCAGAGCCTCACAACAAGCCAGGCGACCCCCCCCACCCCACTTCATGAGGGCCTCCATTTTCCACATCCAGACCTCCCCTCGTCAGAACTCCACCCAGCAGACCAGCCTATCACAGCCCGCCTAGTGCGGCCGATTTCCGGCAGTGTGGTTCATCAATAAATGCTGGATTTAGAGATGACTACAAGAATATGCTACCCTGACGGCAGAGCCTGGCAAGCTACCAGTTTCGTATTTGTTATGCCAAATACCAGTAACAATTATAGACCTCATTCCCATGACCTGATGGAATGGTTTGAGGCTCTTATGTTCCTAGAGCAAGCAGGTGCCTTTGGGCTCTACTTGCATGAGACAGGTCATATGGAGATGTTACTGTTGCCTACTGGAGCAAATCGATGATGAACGGAAAGACAGTGATACAGTGATTTTGGGTCACACCCCGGCAATGCTCAGGGGTTATTCCTGGCTCTTCATTCAGAACTTACTCCTGGCAGTGCTCAGGGGATCATATGGGATGCAGGGGATCGAACCCAGGTCACTGAGTGCAAGGCAGACACTCTACCTGCTGTGCTATTGCTCCAAGAGAATAAATTTATTTTTAAAAAACTTTCATTAATAAAGTTCTGTGACTTACCATACTGTTAGTGATGGTTTCTGGTGCGCTAATTCCAGCAAAGACATCCATTACCATCACCACGTACCTCCCACCTTCCCTTAAATCTCCCCACCCCAGCTGCTCAATTGTGTGGATCAGTTTTCCCAATGTGTTGCCTTTAGTCCTTGTTGCTACCTTTCTGTGTATCTTTAAGCCCTACAGATTAGAGAGAAATACAGAGAGTAAATTCTTTTTTTTTTTTTTTTTTTTTGGTCCCCGGGTGCTCGGGTCTTGGCTCTGCACTCGGGTTTCTGGCGGTTCGGCGGGGACCATATGGGTTGGGGGGCGGCCCGGCGGTGTGGGCGGGGCGGTGTGACAGCCGCCCTACCCGCTGGGGCCGCTCCGGCGCGGGTAAATTCTTAACAAATATTGGGTACTACTAGCTATCTTCCATGATAACATTATCTACCCCTTTGGGATGTGTCCTTCCCCATCTCTGTGAGGTTCCTGGGAGCTTTCCAGCTTCTATGGGTCTGAGGGTTTAGTGCTGGGGACCACAGGTCTTGGCATTGTGGCTTTAGTGGATCTGGGTGTTTGCCTGTGGTAGACCAGTTTTTCCTTTTTAAATTATTTTTTATTATTATTTATTATTAAAAGTGATTTCTGGGGCGGAGCGAAGCCCAGCGGGTAGGGCATTTGCCTTGGCACGGCCAATGCCGCCAGGGTTAGATCCCCAGCATCCATATGGTCCCCGAGCACCACCAGGAGTAATTCCTGAGTGCAGAGCCAGGAGAAACCCCTGAGCATCGCCGGGTGTGACCCAAAAGCAAAAAAAAGTGATTTCTGGAGCTGAAATAGGAAGTTTGCATTCTTTCCAAAGTCTCTTTTCACCTTACTTTCACATACCCAGGTGGCAACACGGACTGGCAAAGATCTGCTGTGACCATGGTTTTCAGCCTTTTCCACCTGTGAATCTGTCAGTGGATCAGGGTTTAGAAAGCACCACTCTGGAAATGGGGCAAAAGCTTGTCTAAATGGAGAGGTTGGTCCTGAACCCAGGCAGACAGTGCTACCATTGTGTGTTCAGAACTTGAAACAGATCTCATGTATCCCAAAATTGAAACAAAACAAAAGCAAAAACCACCCAGTAGTTTGGTATTGTTTTGTTTCAGAGTCACACCTGATGATTCTCAGTGACTGCCCCTAAGTCAACGTTCAGGGCACCACACAGTTTTGGGGATCAAACCCAGGACTCCCTTATGTGAATCAACATACTCCAACCTTATGGTTTCTCTTTCACCCAAGACAGTGGATTTTTTATATCTTCTAACCATAACCAATTAGAGAATGTTTATTTAGTATTCAAGAAACCTATTTTTGTTAATAGTTTTTTAAAGCCATATGATAGGTATGTAAGAAAGTATGTTAAATTTCTATACCTTTAACATTTTTTCCTTGGTGTTATGAATTACACCGTCCATATTCAGATCTCACTCCATACTCAGATCACTCTGTATTGCTTGGAGCCTATATGTGGTGCAGGGGATTGAAGCTAGGGCTGACTTCAGCTTGCTTTGGGCAAGCAACAAAAGCAGCTATACTATCTCTTTGGTCCTTAAAAATTTAGAAATAACCTTTTAATGTGATTAACAGGCTTTATTTAATTATTTTAGTGTTTAATAATTCTTTTAATGTTATCTCTGTGATCAGTATGCATGTATTTTTTTGAAATTGAAGTAAAGACACATTGATTCCAAAGTTTCTTTCAGTATTTATTAGAAGTGCATGGCATTTCTAAATTATTGTAATGATTAGCTGTGGAAAATTCAGTACTACCACACTCCAACAACTAATTTCTTTAGAGTACTTGTTCTACCAAGTGTTAATAGGTAGCCTTGAATAAAATATTCCATGTCCATATAAATTTGAGATGTACTGAGTTTCACAGTTGATCACATTTTTTCGCTCTGAATGCTTGAGAGATAAATTATGTAAGCTTCCTAAAAAATATGTTTGGTATTATCTATTCAAATGTATGTAGACCTTCCTTTCATATTTGTTCATACTGAGATAAAATGTCCAAGCAAGAACTTGTGGTTAAGAGATCTTAATTCTCAATCTGTTGGTTTTTAAGATTATCAATGAAGCTGTATATTAGTGCTTTTTTATATTATTTTACCTCCAAAATACCTTGAAATTTCTACACAAAATGATATTCTTATAATGCTGGTTTTACTTTCTTTCCCACTTTTTTTTCAGATGTTAATTTTGTATTTTATATGTGGAACAATCTAATTTTTAGTCACCATGAAATTACAAAGTTATTCATGGGATTCAGGCACATAATATTTCAACATGTATTTCTTTTCTTATTGAGTGAAATTTCAAAGAATATATAATAAATTATTTTCTGGAAAGATGCCCAAAATTAAATGAAACAGACAGAAAGTAACTAACCTAAAATCATCATGGTTCATGTAATCCAAATCAGTGATTGTTGGCAAGAATGCATTTCCTGGGTCTGGAGTGATAGCACAGTGGGTAGGGTGTTTTGCCTTGCATGCCGCCTACCCTGGTTTGATTCCCTATCCCAAATATCCCGGTTCATTGACAGCCACCCTGCAGCAGGTTTTATTCAATCCGGCCCAGGTATGCTGAACCAGAGACTCTCAGACATGGGGCAGAACTGCTACTTGCTCTCCCTGTGCCCAGCTGCTCGTTAGGCATCCGGGAGGCATGGCGGGTTCTAGCCCTGGCCTGCCACCCCAGCAGAGCCTACACAACAAGCCAGACCACCCCTCCCCTACCCCATGGGGCCTGCCATTTTCCACATTCGAACTTCCCTCTCGTCAAAACTCCACCCAGCAGACCAGACTATCACAGCCCGGATCATCAACAGCCACCCTGCAGCAGTTTTTTTTTTTTTCAATCCGCCCAGGTATGCTGAACCAGAGACTTTCAGACATGGGGCAGAGCTGCTACTTGCTCTCCCTGTGCCCAGCTGCTTCGTGAGGGCGCCAGGGAGGCATGGCAGGTTCTAGCCCTGGCCTGCCACCCCAACTGAGCCTCACAACAAGCCAGACCACCCTCCTCTACTCCATGGGGCCCGCCATTTTCCACATCCGGACTTCCCTCTCGTCACAACTCCACCCAGCAGACCAGACTATCACAGCCCAGCCTCGAGGGCCGCTAGCTGCAGCGGTTTATCTATAAATGCTTTATTTAGAGGTGACTACAACAGTATGCCACCCGCACGGCAAGCCTGGCAAGCTGCTTGTGTAGTATTTGATATGCCAAATACCAGTAACATTTATATTAGGTCATTCTCGTGACCTTAATATAATTGTTTGAGGCTCTTTATGTTCCTGGAGTGGGCGGATGCCTTTGGGTTCTACTAGCATGAGACGGGACATATGGAGATATTACTGGTGCCCACTCTAGCAAATAGATGATTAACGGGAAGATAGTGATAATGATAGTGATCCCAAATGGTCCCCCAAGCACCACCAGACATAATTCCTGAGTGTAGAGCTAGGAGTAAGCCCTGAGCATCACCAGGTGTGACCCAAAAAAGCAAAAAACAAAAAAAAAAATGCATTTCCTGGTTAGATTTTAAATATTGCAACTTCAAAGCATAACAAATGCCTTATTTATAAAGTGTATACCTTTTATGGTCACATACATACATTGAGTTAATTCTAAAGTTTAATTTTGATTCTTTGAACCTTTACATTGGTAGATCATAAGTAGATCATCATGGTACATGATCTGTTAATAGAATGTCTTCTTATAGTACAAGTACAGGAGGATATAATTTCATGTTCAGAATGAAAGAAAATGTATGTTTTATAGCAGCTTTGAAGTTACCTAACCTACCACTAACATATAATGAGCACTGAAAAATCACTTGTATTGGATAGGAATTTATATTTTTCAAATCATTGGTAGTTTCTAAAGACTTATATACTACATATAGCTTTCATACCTCAATAAACTAAAGTACTTTTTTTGGGGATCACACCCAGCAATTCTCAGGGGTTACTCCTCTGCACTCAGGAATTACTCCTGGTGGTGCTCAGAGGGACCATATGGGATGCCAAGGATTGAATCCGGTTTACTGCATGCCAGGCAAACGCCCTACCAGCTGTGCTATAGCTCTGAACCTAAAATACTTTATATTCTACTGTTTTTCATATGAAAAACACAGATTTGGGGGTATAACCCATAATATTGTAATAATGGATCTATTTGTAATCTATTTCACTTCGAAGATGATAACATAGTAACTAAAAGCAATTTTCCTTTAGGAAAAAATTAAATTATATAACTAGGCTACTCAATCGAAACTACTTCTTCATCTTTTATAATGAAATGACATAATACCAATAGAGCATTGTTAAAATGTTCAGTTAGGTTGGAGTTGTGATGCACTGTCCACCATATATTTAGCTGTGAATTTGGGGACTCCTAAACCAAAACCAATTAGTAGGGGAAGCCTTCTGTAATTACCTCCCATCTGGAAATGCACAACAAGCAAGACTGCCAATTTGATAGCAATTGTAATAAAAATTCATGGAAGCAGGCAGGAAACATTCCCCATTGATGGGAAAATGAGAAAGATATTTCCCTTAGCAATGATCTCCCTGAGGTCAAACAAGCAGTGAATATCCAATTGTCCATGGAAGTCAGGCTGCAGAGACTCAATACACAGCCTTTCCAGCCAGACTCAATTACCATTGGATGACTAAGTGCTCTGTCCATTTGGAATGGTGTATTCAAATGTTTCCACTTCTTTAAGAGAATGAAAGGTGGGTTGCTGCAAAGCCTCTGCGGAAATTATTGTGGCTTTTCCCTCTCTGCTTCCCCACCTGTCCCCGTCTCCAAAAAACAACTGCCAGAGGCTACAGTATATTCTTTATAGAGGCATCTAAACCATGACCTCAAAAAATATTTATTTTGTGACCATATGTCAGCCTTGATTCATCTCAAAAACTAGAGTTACAGAAGGTGTCATCAAGACTGCTTTCTTAGAAATAAATTTATGAAGTTGATTTCTTTATGAAGCCATTTTCTGATTTTGCTGTTACCTCTTAGATAAAAAGTTGAACATGGTTGAACAGTTTGGCTTTGGCATGCCCTCAAAACACATTAAGATTCAGCAGCAAAGTCAATTTTCAGCTGCTCTAAGCATTTTGCTATTACTTATTATAATATTTGACCATGGGTGTGCAAGTGTATGGCAAATACAGCAATATTTATAAAAATGCATTGAATGAAAGCTTTAAGATGTTGTTTATTTTTGAAAATAAACTTGCAGATTGGAAATTTTGAACTAATCCCTTTCAAAGTGGGAGAAAACCTTAGACCTGATAAATTAATACAGTCCTATTGGAATCAAAGAAAAGCACAAATAAAAACTAATGAGGTCAAGATGAAGGACATTGTTTTTGCATTTTAGTGTGATTGCACTGTTTCATTCTGTCTCAAATGCAAATTGAATGTATTTTCTTTCATATCAATATCTAATTAGCCAGGAAGGGAAACACTACTGAAACACGTTCTTTATTTGTGTTGGATTTTAGAGAAGGGATTTTTTTATTAAGGAGTTCTTTGCAGAACATGGGAATTTCTAGTAGTTTACTACCATTAGTTAGAAAAGCTCATTCATTTTCAGTTTTTCTTCAGAAAATGAAAAAACTGAAATTTCTTTCCACTGCAAGCCATTGCAAAAAAGTAAGGGAAGAAATGGATGTATCAGATTCTAAAGAGAGAAGTGATTTCTCTGTTTTATCTATACTTATAAAGACCTCAAAGAGAGAAGAGCAGAAATATTGAAAGATGCAGTAGAAGCTGGGAAAAGCATTTGCAGTGCCCGCCTGTCCTTCGTCAATGATAAGACCAAGATGACTGCCGACCAACATCCTGATGGATCTATCACATCTTCCAGAAAGGCAATGGAGAAGCTTATCCATGACTTCTACTCATATCTCTTTGATAGCCATGTCCACCTACCCACATACCAAATTCCGCTGAGGATGGATATGTCATTCCCAATGTTCTCCCTTCTGAAATTCGATATGCCATTTCATCACTAAAGAAGGAAACAGCACCAGTCCCAGACAAAGTCAGACCTGAACACCTGAAGAATCTGCTGTCAGTACTCATCAATACACTGGTTTAGCTCTTCATACACTACCTGTCTGAATGCAAGGTGCCCTCCCATTGGAAAACCAGCAAGACAGTTCTACTGTTCAAGAAGGGGAGACATCCACGACATTGGCAACTATCGCCCCATCTGACTGTTGTCTGTCATCTACAAGCTGTTCACTTGAGTCATCCTGAACAGGATTGGCAGAACATTAGATGAAGGGCAACCATGCGAGCAAGCTGGCTTCCGAAAGGATTCAGCACAATTGACAATATCCACATGGTAACCGGAGCTCATTGAGGTTTGTATGGAGTTCAAGATGCCACTCTGTCTCACGTTCATTGATTTAAAGAAAGCCTTTAATTCTGTGGAGACTGAAGCAGTCATCGGAGCCCTAGCCAAACTGGGTGTTTAAACCTAATACATCAAGATCCTTCATGAGCTGTATTATGGATTCACCACCAGTATCTCGCCATTCTACAAAGAAGTGATTATCAATGTCAAAAGAGGGGTTCGGCGGGGTGATACCATTTCACCAAAACTCTTCAATGCTACCCTTGAGAACATCATGCAACAATTAGAATGGGAAGGAATGGGAGTGAAGATAGATGGTCGGCAACTACACCACCTCTCGCTTCGCTGATGGCATTGTCCTAATAACACCAAACATTAGCCAAGCGGCACAAATGCTGGCTAACTTCGACTGAGAACGTGGAAAGATAGGTCTACAGCTGAATCTAAAGAAAACCATGTTTCCTGAAAAGTGAACTAGTTCCAGAGGCCTCATTCACTCTCAATGGAACAAACATCTCTGAATGCAGCAGCTATGTGTACCTAGGTCGAGAAGTCAACATGATGAATGACCTAAAACCTGAGCTGTGCAGGAGGAAGAGAGCAGCATGGAAGCCTTCAAAAAGCATTGAAGAAATAGCTAAAATGACAAAGAACCTTCGACTCCAGACACATCTCTTCGACTCCACCATTCTCCCTTCATTAACATACGCCTCAGAGACCGGGCCCCTATGAAAGCAGGATGAGAATGCTATTCAGGTCTCCTAAAGAGGAATCAAAAGAGCTATGCTTGGAATATTACGCATCACTCAAGTGAAAGAAGGAATCCAGAACTCCGACCTCTGTCGCTCTTCCAGAGTCAGGGTTGCTGTCTCATTTGCCAAGGGATCGAAAATCAGATGGGCTGAACACGTAATGCAATTTGGAAACGACTGCTGGGCTAGAGCCGTTACTGACTGGATTCCATTCCATGGGATGTCAAAAGATCACGTGGCCGCCCACCTACAAGATGGTCAGACTTCTTCGTCAAGACCCTGGAACGAATGGTTTGAGACTCTTTGTATTCCTGAAGTAACCAGATGCCATTGGGCTACACTGGCATGTGATAGGGTCAAATGGAAATATTACTGGCGCATGCTTGAGCAAATTGACAAATAAAGTGATGTCAAGTAATCAAGTGATCTATAGTTATACTGCCATTTATGATTTCTTCTTACATTGTCTCATAAAAAGTTTTTGATAATGGCTTTGGAGAAACCAAATTAATATATTAATTAAATATATTTAAATACTTTTATTTAAGAATCATTTTAAGGTTTGAATTCCTTTGTGTGTGTGTGTCCAAAAAACAAGAGTCCAGAGGCCCCATTCACTCTCAATGGAACAGACATCACTGAATGCAGCAGTTATGTGTACCTAGGTCGAGAAATCAACATGATGAATGACCTAAAAACCTGAGCTGCGAAGGAGGAAGAGAGCAGCATGGAATGCTTTCAAAGGCATTGAAGAAATAGCTAAAAAGGACAAAGAACCTCCGGCTCCAGGCACATCTCTTTTACTCCACCATTCTCCCTGCATTAACATACGCCTCAGAGACCTGGACCCTATGAAAGCAGGATGAGAATGCTATTCGGGTCTCCCAGAGAGGAATCGAAACAGCTATGCTTGTAATATCACACCTCAGTCAAGTGAGAGAAGGACTCCGGAGTTCTGACCCTCTGTCGCTACTCCAGAATCAGAGATGCTGTCTCGTTTGCCAAGGCATGAAAAATCAGATGGGCTGAACATGTAATGCGATTTGGAGACAACCGCTGGACTAGAGCCATAACCGACTGGATCCCACGGGATGTCAAAAGATCACGTGGCCGCCCACCTAGAAGATGGTCAGACTTCCTTGTCAAGACCCTGAAGGAACGGTTTGAGGCTCTTCATATTCCTGAATCAACCAGATGCCATTGGGCTACATTGGCACGTGATAGGGTCCAATGGAAATGTTACTGGTGCCCGCTCGAGCAAATCGATGAATAACGGGATTCAAGCGATCAAGTGATCAAGTGAATTCCTTTAAGGAAAGCATTT
>JAJIBD010032986.1:0-25218 GCA_021461705.1 Cryptotis parvus | reverse complement strand
CAATGTAGCCCAATGGCATCTGGTTGATTCAGGAATATGAAGAGCCTCAAACCGTTCCTTCAGGGTCTTGACAAGGAAGTCTGACCATCTTGTAGGTGGGCGGCCACGTGATCTTTTGACATCCCGTGGGATCCAGTCGGTAACGGCTCTAGTCCAGCGGTTGTCTCCAAAATCGCAATAAATATCATATTAATTATTTATTAATATGATAATAAATATCATATTAAATAAAATCACAATGAATATTCGTGAATAAAACTGCACCAAAGTATTATTCTATATAGATGTTGCATTGTGCATATATGGATGTGTGGGACAAAGTTTAAAATCAAAGACAGCTCAATCACAATGATGCCAGTGTACTTCCAAGTTTCTGCAATGTAATATATTTTGTCTTTGGACATTAAAATGTCTCATTCTTTTTTGTTTAACTGAGATTGCAAGGGGAAAAAGAAATAAAATAGTTTACAGTCTCCACTCCTAAAGCAAGCTTGGAAGAACTTGCATAATACAAATTGAAATGTTGGAAAAAACCTCATTCTCGTTTTACGAGACGAGTCTCTTCACCTGTAAAACAGTGAGTTCTGACTCCACTGAGAGAATCCCATTAGATCTTATTACTGACATTCTATGCATTTTCTGGACTCCTCAATTCCTCATCACTTGTATGAAGAAGTCGTGTCCTTCTGTCTCACTAAGGAAAGTGCTCAGAGTCGACCAACTCATAGGATTCTGGTAATCACCGTTGAGTCTGATCACTTATAGGTGATTTTGGTAATCACCTCCTAAATCTAAACAAAAGTGAAACCTGTCTAAACACAAAAACTCTGCTTGGAGTTGTCTTAGAGGATACTATGGAGTAAGAAACTGCAGTGAGAGAAAGTGTACTCAGGTAGAGAGAAGGCTGGGATACTAAACAGACAATGACTATGCGAGAGCCTTAGACAGGAATTTCTTATAAAGAACCTATTGCCACCACTGCAATAAATAAAAAAGCAGGTAATGAAAAGGGATAAACACAATCTAAAAACAAAACAAAACAAAATAAGACCCAAAAAAACCATGTGGGTAGTAAGCCCTGCAGCCAGAGACTGACACAGGAAGAAGAATGGTAAACATTAATGCCAGAAATGGAAGCATCAGGATTATCTCCAAAATCAGATAAGAACCAAACAGCACATAAGGGGCTGGAGTGATAGAACAGCGGGTAGGGCGTTTGCCTTGCATTTGGCTGACCCGGGTTCGGTCCTTGGCATCTCATATGATTCCCCAAGCACCACCAGAGCCAAGAGTAACCCCTTAGCATTTCTGGGTGTGACCCACAAAGAAAAAATACGCAGCATATAAACATGCAAGAGAATGCAACAGCAATTGTGTGTTTCTATATCGCATAGAGAGGGTCACTCTCATATTATAATCCTATTATAATGGCATTTAGTGTCCTCTCATTCTGGTGCTAGGAAAAAGAGCCAGAGAGCTGTGTTAATAGGATAATACAAGGTTATAGGACAGTTAAGATTTCCGAAACTGCAACAGGTTCAGTTTATGGAAGAAAGTTATTTGAAATGAAGGTTGGGAGATAGTACACAGTTAGGCAGGAATCCTGCCAGTGGGTAGCTCCATTGCTATCCCTGACACGGCCTGGGTTTCCCAAGCAGAGCCAGGAAGGACTCCTGAGAAGAAAACAAGGAGTAAGTCTTGTTTTCAAGACTTACAACAAGCCAAGCATTAACAAGGTGTGGCCTAGCTACCATAAATGTATTTAAAAATTAATTGAATACTTGATAAATGATGATCACAATGTATAGACATCTATCTTTGAGGAAAGAATGAATTTAAATGTCAAAGGACAGAGAAACTTGACATATAAATAAATTTCTTTTCTAGTCAGAGAAAAACAAAATTAAGAAAGTACTTTGAAAGGACCCTGGCAAAAATAACATTGCTATTATAGAAATAAAATAGGATACATGTCATGTGTGTTATGTGAAACAAGTTTACAGGAGGCAAAGTCTTTGAACAAATGTTCTGGAGGAACAAAGCTGAATAGAATATCAGTTTTTTAAAACTTTTAATATTTTGTATAATCAAATTAAAAATACAATAGTTTTCCTTAAGTCTTTTGAACTTGTCAGAGATAAAATCAAGTAACCTTTACTTAATTAAGCAAAAAAAAAAAGAGATATGAATATTCAAGTACCTCAGGAAAAACAAAACAATGATAAATCTTACTTGGCAAAATATAAAACATATCCTAAAATATATGATAATACATAGTTGAAATACAATACAATACAATTGTATTTTGATAAATAGATCAAAAGCTAAATTACAATTGTAAGTGTATATTGGAATTTAGTTGACATCATCTCAAGTCAAAGAATAATTAGAAAGCTCAATCAATTGTATTTAGATCACGGAGATCTTTTTTATTAATTTAAGTAAGATGTTCATTTTTTATACTAGACGTTTCAGTGAATTTCAATACATCATACATATAGATGCAGAAATAGAGTCCTAAATATACAGAAGGAGTTCAGAAGGAGAATTAATTTATTTCTCCGTAGGGACTGGGAGCTTTACAATGATTCAAAATGTAGTAGTTATAAAGCTTGTTTTAAGAAATATTACAGGAAACATACGTATGGTGAAACTCCATGGGAAAAATTCAAAATAATGATAATCTGAGAAAAAAATAATCTTGATTTTCATTGTCAGTGGAATACAAATGTATAAATTCTCCCCAAAGAAATTTGAATAAATGTGATAGATCTCTATCTCTACTTGCAGTACTAATTCAAGTAGCCATTAACAAAAGATTCTTGGATTTTACTTTCTCTCTATATATTGCCATATGTAATGCATGATATTTGTCAGTCAAGCAGGAAATAGTGTATTATTTCCTGCTTGATTAAATTTGCATTCTATATCTAACTAATAGGAGAAAAGACAACTTTTGCTTTATTTCACTGTAAGGTATATTTAAGATGTTCCGGTGGTTCCACATGGAACATCCAGGCATTTCTGGCTTCCAAACTAGCTAATTTACTTAAAAATTATATCTCATTGAATCATCCTATGCATTTTACAGCAATCCTTTAAAGAATAAGTTTCTATAATTGCTGGTATGCAAGGAAATAAAGTAAAAAATGTGTCTGACAATATCACAGTTTGATGTCGAGAGTTTTTTGACCTCACTCAAATGTAAGTTTCACAAGACCAGTTTTCTTATAGACTTATTACTGATATGCTTTAAGCACTAAAATTATTTTATCAATAGTAGGCAAAAAGTCAATCGTTGAATAATGCGACTGCTATTACAACTCCTCTCTGCCAATGTTACTGTCTTTTTCTTTTAGTTGAACTACCTCTCCTCTTAATATCTCATTTGCTTCTTATATCTGTGTATCTTCACTTCAGACAGTAACTCTCTTACCTAGTCTTATTAGAACTAGTTTTATATGGGTTTTATTGTTTAGAATAGTGGTCTTATGTTTGAAAAATGTTTGTAACTGAGTCTTACATTTTTCAAAAGTTAAAAGTATATTTGATATTCTTGGTTGAGGGTACTAATGCCAACCTAGAACTGAGCATTAAATAGAGGCAAAAGGATACACATGACAACCTTTTTAATGTAATGTTCTGTAATCCATAGTCTGGAAGGGAAGGAAAAGAGGAAGAAAGAGAAAGGGAAAGAAATAAAGAACCTGCTATGGAGGTGGGCTGGGGAAGGGGAGGGAACCGGGATGTTGGTGGTGGGAGATGGGCACTGGTGGAGGGACGGGTGCTGGAACACTGTGTGACCAAAACACAAACATGAACTTTTTAATTGTATATCTTTTTATTTGTATATCTCACGGAGGTATAATAAAATACTTAAAAAATATTGCAAATTTGATTTTTCTTTAAATTTATGGACATGTGTCAACAGCTCTGGTACTGAACATGATTCATAAAGACACCATTTTCCCCTAAATATTAGTGAAGGCACAATGATAAAAGTCCTCACTTTACAGGTCAGGAAAATAATTTAGGACATGAAAACTTCCTACAGTCTAAAGAAGCTATAAAAATGTATTCTCTAAAGCAACACTCAGCCCTGTGCTATTTCAAATGTCTTCTTTCTATTACACTCATTTATAGCTTTTAAGTTACTTGATCTTAGTAAATTATTTAAGGACACCACCAAGTAGAACATGGGTTCTGTGAACAATAAAGATTTAGAGGCAGATGAGATCAATACAAGGGCATGCCTTTTATACTAGATTTAAGTTAGTCTCCCTATCTAGATGGTGTTATTGTCTTGAAGCCATTTTAGAGATGATTTGTGGCTTCATCGAGACCTTGCTTGTTAGGGGAGCACTCTTTAATGGCTACATTAAATTTGATATTACCATTATTTAAGGATCTGTCATATTTATCTCTCAGAAATGACTGATCTCAGTGATTAAAGATAACTTCAAGTCCGTCCTTTCAAATTTTTTTGTTAAAAGAGGGACACTAAATAAATAATAATTAGCAGAACAAATTCAATGACAAAAAGTGCCTTTCAACATGCCCTTTTCATTTGCTGTCCTACTGTAATTTGTCAGTTCCTAGTCAAAAGCAGCTTTTTTTGGTCTAGTCTGACTTACTCCCTTACATCTGGATCAGAAATCATTGTTCCTTACTTCCTGCATATAAAAATAAATGTACCATAAAGCATGGATTGATCTGTTTTATAATCATTTTAATTTCACATGCAATTATACAATATACACATTCAAAAAGCAGTGGCAGTTTCTCTCCATTCTAACATTTTGTGCTGCAGTACAAATGCAACAAATATAGACTCAACATGGAAGTGCTTAATAAATGGAATGAATAAATTAATGTATTTTTAACTAACTTTTGAAAGTTTCAAAAAATCTGACTATAAATAGGCTAATAAAATAAGGAACAGTGATGATAATATTTGCATATTTATTTATATTGCATTTGATATTTGTTTCAATTCCTTTACTTACAAAATACTTTACTTTTATGTGTGAATATAGTTTTATATATGTATAAAACTAAAAAAACTATATATATGTATATATACATAAATATATATATTTATGTATATATACTACTATATATATGTATATATATATATATATATATATAGTTTGGGAGGCCACACTTGCTTTTGCTTAGGACTTACTCCTGGCTCTGTGTGCTCAGGGATCATTCTCATCAGGATATTGGGGACTATATATATATAGTGTGTGTGTGTGTATTATATAAATATAAAATATATGTACAAGTAGGTACATATTGCCACTCAGTTGTGGCTGTGGTGCCCAGCTGCTGCATCGGCAGGTGGCAGACAGGAGACAGGCTTGTATAGAAACCCAGGGCTCTGCCCAGTGGGCCCTGGATGGTTGATGATCTGACATAGAAAAAAGGCTGGAATGAACCAGAGCCACGGCAGAGCCGGACAAGCTACCCATGGTGTATATGATATTCCAAAAACAGTAACAATAATGGACTCATTTCCAATGAATGGGAGCTTTACTGGTGCCCACTTGAGGAAATCGATGAACAACGGGAAGACAGTGACAGTGACAAGTAGGTGCATACACACATTGGGGACCATACATACACACATATATAGGAGTATATATGTGTGAGAATATTTATTTCAAAGTTTTCAAAAAAACATTTATTTTAAAACATAAAGAGTGGAAGCCCTGAACAGAACCAGGTGATACCTCTTTCAAAACCCTTAAGGATGGTTATTAAGCTGTAGGTAATGATAAAATCCATTACACCACAATTTGGATAGAACTGGAGCATGCACTTAATTAGTTAAGTGAGTCTGTAAAAAAGGTCCCAAACTGGATGTTAATACTTGTGTTAGAGTAAAAGAGAAACAAATGTAAAGAAATAGACAATAGCTGGTTAAAACTAATTTTAGATTCCTATTTTTTTTTTTTTTTTTGGGTCACACCTGGCGATGCTCAGGGGTTACTCCTGGCTCTGCACTCAATAATCACTCCTGGCGGTGCTCAGGGGACCATATGGGATGCCGGGATCGAACCCGGGCCGACATGGGCCGGCCGTGCAAGGCAAACGCCCTACCCGCTGGGCTATCGCTCCGGCCCAGATTCCTATTTTTTAAGCAGGGCAGAGGTTGACAGAGGATGGCAAAAAGGAACCTAAAGAGAGCTGGGAAGGATTATTGTGGTCTCGTAGTCATTTTGATGTAATAGCACTATAATCCCAAAGCATTAATATTAGTACTACTGTAATTAGCATGTATCAATTAAAAATATTTACCTTTGAAATCACTTACTTATAAAATGTGTTTACAATATAATATACTTACAGCCATATAAAGTAAAATCCTGACACATTACAACATGATTAACCTTGAAAACTTTATGCTAATAAAGTTTTATTAACAACCTATTATTAGTTCAATTTATATCCACAGTCCAGAATAGATGAATATGTATATGTAGAAAACACATCAGTAATTTCCAGGGATTTTAGAGGGTGATTAAGGAGTTCAAACATCTCAAATACGGGGCTTTGTTTTGTTGTGGGAAAAACTTTCGAAAATTTTGTGGTGATTATGGTTCCAGAACTTTCTGATATGCTAAAGTATATTGAATTCATGTTTTAAGATATCCGTTTTATGATATAAATCTGAATAAGCCACTACTTAGAAAATAGTGAAATCTTATAGTTTACTGATACTAGACAATCTGTTTTTTACAAAGCATGTTCCAATGTATCTATTTGTATTCTAGATTGTGTGATCTTTGAATAGAGAATTTCAATTTAGGTCGATTCCCTGTATGCAATGGCCATTGCAAATTAAATTTTTAAGTGTTATAAAGACATAAGACAAAATAGCAAACCAGAATAATGATTGAAAGCTTTGGAAAATTAGATTTGTTGAATTCAAAGGGTGAGGTGAGGACAGAACCCAAGAGAAACAGTATCACTGCAGAATAGAATGTTAAGAGTTCTTATCATACTCAAGTACAGACAAAAGCAAAGAAATACATGGAGGATTTGGGACAAATTTACTCTGTTTATTAATACAGTAGTAGTGAGGCTATGACAGGTATTTGCAGAGATTCTAATCTATCATGCAGTGAATATTAAATAAGCATATATATACACGAACACATATATATATAACACATACACACATATATATGTGTATATATACACACTAAATATACCTACAAATATTGAAGTATATCAAAAGAAAGTATAAATTAAAGCAAATCAATAGCGAGATGAAGAAGCAAATACTTTGTACATACCAAATTTAACATAAATAGATTTGATCAGTTGTAGGAACCTGAGTTTAGCAGCATTTACTAAGTAAATATAACTGACACCACCTCAACTGTTTATGTTGGTCTATACTTAGCTAATTTTCTATTCTGTCTTAGGCATTTAATTTGCAAGCTCTGTGATCTGTAAAAAATAAAATTAGAATGGATATGGGAATCATTTTAAATTTTACAAAGGTACACACACACATACACACACACACACACACATCACACACACAGATCAGAAACCAGAGTAACCAAAGTTTGCCTTGATAGAAGTAAATGCATGTCCCTGAACTATCAAGGTAAGTAAAATATAGTAAGCATGAAAATTGTAACATTTTGAACTGCATCTACCAAAGTTCCATTTCTGGGAATGCTCCTTCTTGTAAGACAATTAAGCTGTTAATTAATTGAGTCTTAGTTATTTACACTGATTTATTTAAAAAATTAAATTTATTTTTAACCTATTTGAGACTTAATATATGGAAGCAAAATATAAAGTGTAAACAATGAAAGGGTGCATTTTTATTTTTTCAAATTTTTTTAAATTTGTTATATTTTATTATACCACCGTGAGATATACAATTTCAAAGATGTTCATGTTTGGGTTTCGGTCATACAGTGTTCCAGCACCTATCCCTCCACCAGTGCCCATTTCCCACCAACAATGTCCCCATTTCCCTCCACACTCACCTACCCTACCTCTATGGTAGGTTCTTTAACTCTTTTCTCTCTCCCTTCCTCCCTCCCCCCCTCTCTCTCTTTCCATCTCTCTCTCTCTCTTTCTTCTCTTACACACTGTGGATTGCAATACATACATTTAGGTTATCGTGGTGCATCGATTTTGCCAGTATTCATGATCAGTTCTAGGCTGGTATTATCACTTTCAATAATTATTAGCACATCCTTCCCGTCTCCATTTTAAGTATTCTGACTCCCACACGTTTGTGGTAGATCCACATTTGACAAGACCTCATGATCCATGTTTTGCCTGACCTTGTATATTGGTTTCATCACTTGATCACTTGACATCCCCTTATTCGTTGATTTGCTTGAGAGGGGTGCCAGTAATGCGTCCAGTTGTCCCTATTGCATGCCAGTGAGCCCAATGGCATCTGCTTGCTCCAGGAATATGAAGAGCCTCAAACAGTTAATTCAGGGTCTTGATGAAGAATCTGACCATCTTGTAGGTGGGTGGCCACGTGATCTTTTGACATCCAATGGGATCTGGTCGGTAACGGCTCTAGTCCAGCAGTCATCTCCAAATAGCATTACATGTCCAGCCCATCTGATTTTTGATGCCTTGGCAAATGAGACAGCATCCCTGACTCTAATCATTGACAGAGGTCGAACTCTGTAGTCCTTCTTTCACTTGAGTGAGGCATGATATTCCAAGCATAGCTCTTTCGATTCCTCCTTGGAAGACTCGAATAGCATTCTCATCCTGCTTTGATAGGGCCCAGGTCTCTGAGGCATATGTTAATGCAGGGAGGACGGTGGAGTCGAAGAGATGTGCCCAGAGTTGGAGGTTAGCTATATCCAATAGCTCTTTAATGAATTGACATTCCACGCTGCATTCCACTCTGCTGTCTTTCTTCTGTGCAGCTCAGATTTTAGGTCGTTCATCATGTTGAGTTCTCGACCTAGGTACACATAACTGCTGCATTCAGAGATATTAGTTTTGCTGAGAGTGAATAGGGTCTTTGGAACTAACTTATTTTTCATGAACATTGTATTGCTGAGATTCGGTTGTAGATCTATCTTTCCACATTCTTGGTTGAAGTCAGCCAGCATTTGTGCCACTTGCTAATGTTTGGTGTTATTTGAATTATATCATCAACAAAGAGGAGATGGTGTAGTTGCCGACTGTCTATCTTCACTCCCCATTCTTTCTCATTCTAATTGTCGCATGATGTTCTCGAAGGTGGCTCTGAAGTGTTTTGGTGAAATGGTATCGCCCTGCTTAACCCCTCTTTTAACATCGATGATCACTTCTTTGTAGAATGGTGAGATCCTGGTGGTGAATCGGTAATACAGCTCATGAATGATCTTGAAGTATTGGGTTTAAACACCCTGTTAGGCTAGGGCTTCGATGACCACTTCAGTCTCAACAGAATCAAAGGCTTTCTTTTAAATCAATAAACTCGAGACAGAGTGGCATCTTGAACTCCCTACAAACCTCAATGAGCTTGGTTACAGTGTGGATATGGTGGATTGTGCTGAATCCTTTTCAGAAGACAGCTTCTCGCATGGTTGTCCTTTATCTAAGGTTATGCCATCCTGATCTACCAGTCCTGTTCAGGATGACTCAAGATTTATCGGTAAATCACAAAGAATATTTTACCCACCCTTCTCAGAGATCCCAGCAAGCTACTAAGAGTATTCTGTCCACACACAGAGCCTTGCAGCTGTACAACACATATTCTATATGCCAAAACCAGTAAAAACAATGTTATTGGTTTCAAATTATATAATATATTTATAACTATATATATATATATATGATTTACAGGCAAATTTCATACCTTCATTTTTTCCTAATAGCTGCATAGTTTCCATTGTGTAGATGTACCAAAGTTTCTTTATCCAGTCATCAGTTCTTGGGTGCTCTGCTTGTTTCCAGATTCTGGCTATTGTGAATAGTGCTGCTATGAAAATAAAAGTGCAAATGGTGTTTCTGGTGTGTTTTTGGCTTCCCAGGGTATATGCCAAGGAATGGAATGCTGGGTTGAACAGAAGCTCAATTTCTTGTCTTTGGAGGAATATCCATATTGTTTTTCAAAAAGCCTGCACCAGTCAATATCCCCACTACAATGGAGAAGAGTCCCTTTCTCCAAGCCAACACTTGTTGTCTTTGCTCTTTTGGATATGTACCCTTCTCTTTGGTGTTAGAAGATATCTCATTGTTTTGATTTGCATCTCTGATGATTAGTGATGATGAACATTTTCTCCTATGTCTTTTGACCATTTGAATTTCTTCCTTGTCAAAGTTTCTGTTCATTTCTTCTCCCCATTTTTTGATGGGGTTGGCTGTTTTTTTTTCTTTTAAAGTTCTACCAGTACCTGATATATCCTGGATATTAAGCCCTTATCAGATGGGTATTGGGTGAATATTCTTTCCCATTCTGTGGACCTTCTTTGTATCACGGTCAATGTTTCTTTTGAGAAGCATTTTAGTTTCATGAAGTCCTTTATGTTTATCATTGTTTTAGTTGCTTTGCGAGTGGTGTTTCACCTTTGAAGATGCCTTTAGCTTCAATGTTGTGGAGGGTTTTTCCTATATTTTCCTCAACATACTTTATGGATTCATGTCTCATATTGAGATCTTTAATCCACTTTGATCTGATTTTTGTGCATGGTGTTAGACACAGGTCCAACTTTATTTTTTGCATGTAGCTGCCCAGTTTTCCCAGCACCACTTGTTGAAGAGGCTTTCTTTGCTGAATTTCATACTTTTTTCTCTTTATCAAAGATTAAATGATCATGTGTTTGAGATTGGATGTCAGGATACTCAACTCTATTCCATAGGTACACAGTTCTGTTTTTATTCTTATAAGGTTGCATTTTTAACAAGTCTCTCTTTTCTGCAATCTCAGACTTTTATACCGCTGCCATTAATAATTACACAAACATTCTTGTTTCTTTTCCATCAGATGACCGGGGGGCCAGAGCATAGCCCAGCTGGTAGGGCGTTTGCCTTGCACGGTCGGCCCATGCCTGCCCGGGTTCGATCCCCGGGGCATCCCATATGGTCCCCCCTAGCACAGCCAGGAGTAATTCCTGAGTGCAGAGCCAGGAGTAACCCCTGAGCATTGCTGGGTGTGACCCAAAAAGCAAAAAAAAAAAAGATGACCAACATGTAAAATGGAATTTGAGGGCAAAAGTACCCAGTGGTGCTCAGATCTGGGTATAATTTCCCATAATATTTAGATGCAGTTCAAGAGTGATAGTTAAATCACTAGTCAGTAATGTAGTACATCTGTGGCAAATGGTTCTGGGACCAAAGGGCTGACCCATGTGTACTTGGAAGGTCATAAATTACCGAGGATTATATTGATAGCTTTGCATCACAAGGAAGATACTTTACTTCTTTGAGAGATCACTCTAGCTCAAAAATTGAAGTTTTGATATATATTCAAGAAACATATATTCAAACATATATTCCATGCAGAATGTCACACATCAATATGCACCGCTTATAATGCTAACTATGGATTGTATTCATTATTACATTTATTTATTTATTTATTTATTTATTTATTTATTTATTTATTTATTTTTTTGCTTTTTTCGGTCACACCCTGCAATGCTAAGGGGCTACTCCTGGCTCTGTACTCAGGAATTACTCCTGGCGGTGCTCGGGGACCATATGGTATGCCGGGATAGAACCCAGGCCGGCACAGGCTGCCGCAAGCAAGCAAACACTCCACCCACTGGGCTATCATCCGCCCCTATTTCTTTATTTCAGGAAAAATTTAGGCTCAGATTTAAAATATACACAATAGATACTTTCAATCATATCACATTCAGAAAGCTGACAGCATCAAAGCTAATTAAATGCTTGTTTGACATAATTTCTTTAAACAGTATCTCATTACTACGATCTCAACTCATTCCCTGAAGCTATTAGGCCCTCTCTTGAGTTTCTCTTTTTTCTTCACATGAAAGTTAAGAATGAGAATGACATGTGTGCAAAGATGACTATCTAATGTCAATAAATTAATTTTAATAAACTTGTTTTCCTTCTTTTATTTTATAAGTGCAGAGCTGCTACTGGCTCTCCTTGTGACCAGCCGCTCACGAGGCGCCGGGAGGGATGGTGGGTTCAGCCCTGACCCACCACCCCAGCAGAGCCTTTGCAACAAGCCAGATGACCCCCCACTCCATGAGGGCCTCCATTTTCCACATCCGGACTTCTCTCTCATCAGACCTCCACCCAGCAGACCAGCTATCAGCGCCCGCTCGGGTGGCTGCTTGCGGACGCCGTGGTTCACCAATAAATGCTGGACTTAGAGATGCCTACAAGAGTATGCTACCCACGGCAGAGCCTGGCAAGCTACCCGTGTTGTATTTGATATATATGCCAAAAATACCAGTAACAATTATAGACCTCATTCCGGAATGGATTGAGGCTCTGTATGTTCCTGGAGCAAGCAGATGCCTTGGGCTCTACTAGCATGAAACAGGACATATGGAGATGTTACTGGGGCCCGCACGAGCAAATCGATGATGAACGGGAAGACAGTGATTTTATAAGTGAGACTGTATATTTTTAAAATTAACCATGTAATTTTTCTCTTTTTTATGTGTAATGATGGTCATTTAACAGAATATAAAGCATTTGCAGAAAATGAAAACAAAACACAAGAACAATTAAATAGTCAGACAAAGTGACCATTTGTTAGACAAATTACAATTCAATGCATAGTACACATTTATTCTCCTATTGCAGCTTATTCTATGCTTGTGATGAAGAAATAAGCTTTCATGGTGAGAACAGAGATTTGCATTGTTGCAAAGTTCAAAATCTCAACTAACAAAGAGGTACTGATATTACATCATCAAGACCAAACACTGTAATACCATGATCTCTTTAGTTTTTTTTTTTTTTATTTTCCTGGACAATCAGTCCCTGACTTTTGTCTAAGATGTAGTGTAGTATTTTCTTTTTTATTATTATTATTATTATTATTATTTTTTTGCTTTTTGGGTCACACCCAGCAATGCTCAGGGGTTTCTCCTGGCTCTGCACTCAGGAATCACTCCTGGCAGTGCTCGGGTGCTTGGGGACCATATGGGATGCCGGGATCGAACTCGGGGGGGACCATATGGGATGGCGGGATGGAACCCGCTCCTGCGGCCCCCTGTAGTGTAGTATTTTCTGCTAGACAAAGAAATACTGAGACTCTTTCACAGATGCTAATTCCCTCACAAATACATGTTTTCTGTAAAATGCCAGGGGTTGGTGCATTCTTTTCTACTTTTGTCTGCAAAATACATCCCCTTCTCTGTTATTAATTATAAAATGATCTACTTTCTTCTCCAAATACACTAAAGCTTCTATTTTCCTCTTAATTATGAGCTACATTTTTAAAAATATATTTGATTTGCACATGTACAATTAATAAATGTGCTATTAATCAATATGTATTTCATACTTGTGGGGCTTCAAGCTTTCCCACCTTTGTTTCTTAAACACTGTTGTGAAAGAAGGGAATTTCCTGTCTCATCTCTGGGACTTAAATAACAGAGTACTAGAGTAACAAATGACAAAAGGCAATAGGATCATAGAATTACTCTACCAGTGATAAGTAGAAAGGGTCCTTGGGACATTAGCACAAAGAAGTGGACATTTTCGAGGGAGGATGAGGAGCTGGAATGATGTATATTTATGCATGCAATTATATCATTAATCACATCGTAGGTCATAGCATCTCAATGGGAGATTTAAAATATTTTGAGTATGTGGTTTTATTTTTCATGGCACAAAATACATTGTTAATGCTGTCCTATTATTGTCAGTGATCAAAACAGACAATATGTCTGCATAATACAGAAATATTTAAAGTGAAGAAATAGAATTTTAGAGAGGATAACTAATTTACCAAATCCCAAATTGTTCAGTGAATTTATTATAAATGAATATATTTCTGTACATTACCTTAAGAAAATATTCATCATATCATCAATTATACTAATATATTGATGAATTTTATGTAAAATTAATGCATTTGAAGAAATACCAAGTCAGGATAAACTACTACATTTTACCCTGAGGGATAAAATGCTGCCTCAGGGAAGGTCAACCTGCGGATAGAGGATTTATTATTGCAATAGGCTGAAAAGAGAAAATGTGGGGAGCTGTAACTCCTGCCTAGTGAACTGAAAATCTATCTGGAAATTAGAATAAACAATAAGCATTTCATATTTTAACGAGTTTTTGGTTTATTATAATGAATTAAATATAACAAAAGTTTTGTAGACAAATAAATCAATTTTAATGATATTTTAACATTGCTTAGGACATTAAATGTAATTGTAATCAGAATATAGCTATAAATTCCTAGAAAAATGGTTTCTATACTCATCCTAAAGTATGTACCTCAGTAATTAAAATATAGGTGACCTCTAATCTGAATTACAAATAAGAATTATTTCTCTAAAATAATATGATCAGCCAGATGATATTAAAGAATGCCCAAATGCCTAAGTTTGCCATTTGAATGTAATGTAAATCACAACTGAATCCCAATTTTGATTTTCTTTTAGATGATTCTGTTCTCAGTTTCAGTGTTAACAATGGCTGAACACCTGTTATGTTCTCTGCAGCATACTCTCTTCAGTATTGAAAAGAACAAAGAAAATAAATGGCCAAAGCACTTTCTTCCCCACATTTCCATGACGGGAGCAAGACAGTTTAAAGTGTTTTCAGAGTCCCTCAAGCCCAGAGGATTTTACGACTGGGCCCTCCTCTGTTCATGCAATTGGTGTGATTTGTGTCAGATCTGATACCTGTCCAATTTTAAAGATCTAACAGACAATGAAGCAGAAATATAAAGTAAAGTATACAATAGAATCCCTGACAGAAATCTTACTCTTTAAAAAAGGTAAATGATATCATGTATTAAGATATGTGCCGATTTTTTATTTTCACATGCTCCTTTACATCCTACCATAGAAACACTTTTCAGAAAACTATATGTAAACATAGCTGTTATATTTTCTGCTATACTCTAATAGCAGAAATTTTAGCAAGAAAAGAACATTTTTTCCAAAAAATAATAACAGAGAATAATTTCCTTTGACAAGGACTATAAGGAGAGCAAACAAGGAGGGCAAACACGTACATTGATTCTAGCGACAGCTATTTCAATGAGCAGAAAATTGTGTACTGTTAATTCATTTATATGGATGGTTTTGGTTGGACTATCATGGGATTTAGATGTCAAATCCTATATCAGTTTCTCTCTTAAGGAAGAAAATTACTCATCTGATGGAATATGGAAGAATACAAATTTGAAGTGCAAACTGCCAAACTACATCTGAAAGTATTTCTCTCTGCAATTCTGTAAACAGTCATTTTTCAAGCACCATATGATACAATTACTATAATTAATTAGCTTTATGGGACTCTGCTCAGCAGTCACCTACCTCCAAAAGGATTGAAAGTAACTCTAATAAGTAAAAACAAAAACAAAATACAGCTAATTAGTTTTTTAAAAGTACACTCTGGCAGTAGGGGTGGTGAAATAGCAATGCAAGTATAAAACAATAACATGCAACTGCTGTAAATCACATTAAACCATAAAAATAGGATCTGCAAGGTGTCCTAAATCATAAATCTAGTATTCTTATCACAACGTGATTTCTACAGAGTATTTCAATAGTCATTAAAATTTCATTGTGAAAATAATACAGCTCCATTAACTGCATAAATATTTACAAATCAATGGAAAAAAATAAAATTAGGAATTATAAATTAGGTTTCAGCTTTGCCTCAAATCTATATATTTATCCATGTTTTACTTTTGCAGTCAAAGTAATGTTAGAGTTCTTTTCTTTGATAAGATGATATTGTCTATATCTATATGTACTTGGAATGTTATCTGCCATCAGGAGTTTGACTTTAGACTATTTAGAGAAAATGTAGCACAATAAAAATTAGTTCTCTTTTATTATTCCAAATTTAAGTATTTTTAAAATTTAACTATCTGCAATTAAATAAATCTGATCTTTATCTGTAAAATACTGGAAGAAACTCAGTATTTAAGACCTGATTTATGCTACAAATAATGTTGAGCAATGACAAAGGTCAGGAGATTTGCACACTTTCTGCATCCAAGACACAAGGTTAAGTAGCAATCAGGACTTAAAAAATGCCTTTGGGATGGCAAAATTGTTTATATCTGACACATGTCCTAAGTCGATCATACTGAGGTATGATTGTAACCACAAACATGGTACATCTATGTCCAAACCCTTGAAGATTATAAATTTATTTTGCTGTTACTGGGGTAGTATGGGTTTTTCTGATGTATCACTTGTCTTGTCACTTGTCTTCCCGTTGTTCATCGATTTACTCAAGCAGGTGCCAGTAACGTCTCCATTCGTTGGGAATGAGGTCCATAATTGCTACTGTTTTGGGCATATGGAATACACCATGGGTAGCTTGCCAGGCTCTGTCGTGGCTCTGGGTTCATCCCAGGGGGCCCAGTCCTTTTCTATGTCAAACCATCCAGGGCCCATGGGGCAGAATCCTGGGTGTAGACAATCTTGTCTCCTGTCTGCCACCTGCTAATGCAGCTGGACACTGCAGCCACACCTGCAACACCCCGAGGGCAGGATATCAGATGTAATTAAGTAAAACATTTGGAGATGTGCTCATCTTGGACGTCATAAGAGCCATATATAACAACAAACAGAAAATGCTGTAGAGAGAGATGGAGAGATGGTGATAAATACATTTCGGAGACCAACCAAGACTGGAACTGTTGATTAAGTGAGCAAATGAAGAAAGAAGTAAAATATTGAAGTGCATAACTACTAGCTAAGAAGCAGCAAAGTCTGCGAGGATCTACCAGAAGAAAGGTACAGAGTGTATTTTCCAGAGTGAACTTTGGAGGAGTACAGCCCTACCACACCTTACACTGTCTGGCCTGCAGAATTTTGGGATAATATACTCATGTTGTTTCAAGCTATGTGGATTTGAGTAATATGTTTTGACAGTTCTAAACAATTAAAATGCTTTATTATCTCTAAAGTGAGAAAAGTATAATCATGTAAAGGAAAAAAAGGAAAGAGGCTATGCCTATCATTTCATTAGCCATGTAAAATGATTGGGAGGATGTGTAACATAAAGTGACGAATTAGAAGCCTAGTGAGATAAAAGCAGTGAAAAGCCTGGCTCCTCTGGATGAAGGAGAAGATGCAGATGGGAATTACTCAGTAGTGATGGGGTCTTTCTAATGCCTGCTTATCCATCTTAAGGAGAAGGAGAAATTCTGGGTTTGGTAATAAAAAATATTACAACTAAAGAAAACCAAGTTGAGGGCCGGAGCAATAGCACAGTGGGTAGGGCGTTTGCCTAGTATGTTGCCGACCTGAGTTCGACCTCCGGCATCCCATATGGTCCCCCGAGCACCGCTAGGATTGATTCCTGAGCGAAGAGCCAGGAGCAACCCCTGAGCATCGCCGGGTGTTACTCAAAAAGCAAAAAAAAAAAGTTGATAAGAACGTAACAGCAATTGGAGGATGGGAGATTTGAATGGAATATATATTCTGTTAGAAAATAAACATGGATTCCGGAGAAATGGGGAGAAAGGCACCCTCAGGAAATGCAGAGTGTTTCCAGTTTCAGTGTCAACAACCCTATTTCCCACTCACTAAGATGAATGGGGACAGAGGAATCTATTGAATTGCTTTCCTGCTTTGCAACAATCTTTTATTCAGATGAATGTGAAAATTCATGAAAGGCACAGTTTTTCCATCTTCCTCAATACCTGTGTGTTTATTTCAACCATTCAGCCTTCATGAGTAAATCTTATGAGTAATTGTTTTAAATTCTTTCTACCATGTTCAGCCTGGTTTAACAGTTGACAGTCACTCTGATATTTCAGGGAGATTATGCTGTGTGAAATATTCTTTCATTTGATAATGACAATTTCATTGCCATTTTATGGTGCAAGTACCATGGGTGAAGTCATGGTAATATATAGGCATCATTTAGTACTTCCTAATGTGATAATTTCCCAGTACTCCTTAAATCTCCATCTGATTCTTACAGGTTTCTGCCACAGGTCTCTTCAAGCTACAGTTTTCTACCTGTAAGGCCGCAGGAAACAGAAAGGGAGATGCATTTCCTGGTTTGTAAAGAACAAAAGAAAATACTTTGACATAATGACAGGTTTAAAATCAGCTCTAAGTTTCCTAGCTGTGCAAACCAGAAGACATTCCCTATTCACACAGTCTCAGTTTCAAATGATTGTTAGGAACCACAATACACAATACATCCTTACAGCTAATTTAACCTTTCAAGGGTTGGGAGCAATTTTTTTGCTTGCAGTTTTGGCCATTATAAATAGTGTAATTAAATCTGTATATCTCTATATATTCTTGGTGAATAAATTCATTTTGTTTGCACATATGTTCGGGGATTGCTCAGTGGATGCGCCAGGTGCACGTTTCCTTGTATAGATGTTGCTAAATAAATGCCCAAAGTCAAATGTACAAAAAATTGTATTCTTCTCTCTCTCTCATGCAGTACAGAAGAATTTTTAGTCACTGTATTTTTTTTTTGCTTTTGAGTTACACCCGCGGTGCTCAGGTGTCACTCCTGGCAGTGCTTGGGGATCATATGGGATGCCAGGGATCAAACCCGGGCCAGACAGGCCAGCCGCATACAAGGCAAACTCCCTACCCACTAAGGCATTCCGGCCGCCTCTAGTCACTGTATTTTCTATTTTTTCTTTGAAACTATTTCTTTCAGGGCTTTGCATTCTAGTAAGTTTCTGCAGCTATATTTTCATTTTTGTGTCTGCACAGATTTATCCTCCATCTCACTCCTGATACCCAAGAAAACACAAGTACCTATAATTGTATTTATAAACATCTTTATCAGGGTTGTGGTTTGCTGTACCTTCATTACCAATGTTCTTTTTCAAATAAGCAATTTATCAAGTACACAATTTATCACTTTGTCCATTTCAAGTTGCTTAACTAATTCCTGCAGTTTCCTAGCTCCATTATGTTTCTATACCTGTATCTTATACAGCAAATTTATGATAGAGCAGCAATTTTGAAATACTGTAAAATTTGAAGTTTTTTGAACTGTGAAATTTGAAGTTTTCAAGTTTTGGTATTTATATCATTTTCATGATATTAGTATGGCATTGAGTTATATATGATTTATCTACTTTCTTATTGATAGATATTTTATTTGGTTAAATCTTTTGTACTATAGTGAATAAAGCTATATACAGTATATTAATGAAATAAGACAGACACAGACACATTTACTGTAATATTCAATATACATAAGATATGTATTTGGCAAATCCACAATGATAGGGTAATTATTCGTTTCCAGATTCTTGAACACTCTCATTGTCCACGCGAATAATTGCATGGAGAATAATTGCATAATGAGGTTTTTTTTTTCCATTAGATTGATTTGAGTATTCCAGAATCTAATAGTGCAATAGTTTCACAATGTGAACGCATACATATTATAGACTTGGATATTTTAAAAAGAGTGAATATTGTAGATTTTATAATTATTTGTATTTTTCCACAATATATTTTGGTTATAGTGATTCTTGAGCAACTCTGTAAGTAACTATGAGCTATTGAACTGAAAATTCAAAGTAGGTGACTCTAAAAATGATGTCAACCTTTGGTAGGGAATCTTTGGTACTTTAACTGTGGAGGTGGAGCAACTTTGCACACTGATAATACAAAGTTTAGCACTATTGTACCTATGATGTCAATGACAAGGAAAAAACTTTAAACATACAGTGAAATAAGAAATATATGTGAATTTGATTGTGTTAATTATAAATCCATAAATTTATGTTTTAGGCCTTCATATTTTAGCCCTTCACCTGTTTTCGCCAATGAAATTTCAAATTTCTCATTTTGCACGATCAAACCTTTTGATCTATCAGTCTTACTAACAACCAATCTTATCTCCTTTGTTTATATACTATGCCTTATTTAATTTTCCATTTAATACTGACCATGAGACTGTCTGAAAAATCTTTCATCCTAATCTATCTCTTGGCAGAATTACCTTTATTCTGTTTTACTTTAAATGTTACTCCCTATGGATGCGCCTCTCGCTGCACCTCTGTTTCTGTACTCATTGGCCTTTTGTTTAATTTCTTAACATCTGTTGCTCACCCACTGGAGAGTAAACTTCATGGGAATAGAAAACATTTTTTACTTCACTCACCTCTAATGGTGGTGAAGTACTCATAGTAATAACTTAATAGTTATTGAAAAAATTATTAAAATTAAAATGCATAACTTATATTTGTCTGTAGTGGAAGTTCATAGCTCAGATGCTCTAAGTAAAGGAAACTCAGATAGACACCGGACTCAGCTGAGTGGTTGGGTCATTAACACAGAGGTTTTTACCTGTAGAATAACACATGTTCAATTTATTTGAACCTTTAAAACATTTAATGTTTATTTTTTCTGAATACTATATATGCGGACATAAGTCAAATACTTATTACCACCTTTTAAATAATTTAAGTGCTACCGATGAAGACTTATAAATACTGAGACACAGAAATTAATTGTTTAAATATCCTCTCAAATTAGTATAATTGTAAGAATAGTTAAATATAAAGAATGTGTATAATATCATCCTCAGAATTTTTTAAATATTCGGAAGATTATTAGATCTTTTATATGACTTATTGTCTTAATCTGCTAAATACAATAATTGTGCTTAAAAGGGTATTATTCTTATTTGTCCTTACGGCCAATGAATTTCCCATTCAGAGTGTCTTATTTCCCCTTCTCATGTCTATTATTTCTATTAGTTTTTATACCTACGGAACTTTTAAAATGGGCCACTGGAAAAATGGGAGTAACAGGTTTTATTTTTTTTTTATTTATTTTTTATTTTTTTTTTGTTGTTTGTTCAATTCCTTTTCTAATAGGGATTGAATTATTTTTAAAGTATATAATAAATCAGAATTATATATTGATATATCAAGTTGTCTTGAAACCTTTGTTACTCCATTTTCCAAAGAGAAACAGTTCAAATTGAGCCAGGGAATTTATGCACACTGGTAATTAGCTGAGTCTTGTAAATTGTAGACTTTATATCTTTTCAATGTATCTCAGAGATTTTGTGTCAAGACATGAAATGATTTAATATATAAAAAATTGAGAAAATATGCTAATTTATGATGGTTCAGTTGAAAACACAGCTGGTTTTTTTAAAAAAAGGCAATAAAATTGTAGGGTGCAACAGCAAATTTAGTGTTTTCAAACAAGATTAAATTTACAAAGTACAGTCTTCTATTGTATTTCTAGTGGGGATTTGAGGTAAATATAAGTTCAATTCACCCAGAATATTTAATAATACTACCCCTTTACTTTGAGAACAAGCTAATAAAGTAAATATGTGAATGTTATTCAGAAGTGAAAAAACATGGCCAAATTACATTGAATTAGAAAGAAAATATTGAACCAAAGTTTTGAAAAATTTGCCCTATGTGTTGTATTAGAGATGGATAGAGATACATGCAAACATACATACATACATACATTTCTGCTCCTTCTGAGTTTTATCATTCTATGGTTGCTGATCTTTAATAATAAGACTAATTTTTTCTCAGTCTAAAAGAAATAGTGGCTTTCCCCCCAAATAACAGATCACTTGATCACTTGAATCCCGTTATTCATCGATTTGCTAGAGGGGAACCAGTAACATTTCCATCGGACCCAATCACGTGCCAATGTAGCCCAATGGCATCTGGTTGATTCAGGAATATGAAGAGCCTCAAACCATTCCTTCAGGGTCTTGACAAGGAAGTCTGACTATCTTGTAGGTGGGTGGCCACGTAATCTATGCAGAAAAGTGAAGGCAGAAAGTGATACTTCTGTATAGTTATTTCATGCTGTGGCCTTACTCTTATTTCTCTCTGGGAGAAGAAATAATAATACAGTTATTTTATGGATCTATAGTACAGATTCTGATACAGAGAAACAATTTTTTTTTTGTTTCTAATTTATCCCAAATTTTAATTTATTAATGAACTGTGAGTTACAGGATTATTGATAGTTGGATTTTGACATATAAAGATGCAAGTTTCTACTCAATGTCTTGTAAACTGATTGACCTAATTCTCTAAACCACATGTTCTTTGGACTAACATTGTCTCATGCAAAAACTAAGGTTATGAATCCTTCAATCTGATATGCCATAACGCAATGCTCTTACACATATCACATTTCTGTTATTAAATATTGTCATGAAAACTTAAATATTGAGTGTTAAGGGTCTATGAAGTAGTGCTGGAAGCATACGTGCCCTTGGCACTCTGGTCCCTTCACATCTTCCTTGAAAGCAAAGGACTGAAAATTTGATTACTTTTGTAAGGTGGTAGGGAAGAAAGACATTGAAACAGATGTTAATTTTATTTAGCAAAATAAAAAAGCTACTGTGAAAAATATGGAAAAATAGGTTAAATAAAGTGTTATCTTTATTAATGAAGACAAAGGATTTAATGACTGAATTATAATACTATTATCATTACCATCATTACAATCATCATGATCATGATCATGATCATCATCATCATTGTATTGCATCATTATTTGATTGGGGAGTTCTCCTGTGGTCACTTCCTGGCAACTCTCAGCCAATGAATTTGGAAGTTTTAAAGGAGCACAAGGTCTCTGTTATTAAAAATACAGAAGGTTGGTTTGTGGTGCTTGCATTATCCACCACACCTGGGGTTGTATGGTAGTCTCTGAAATGCACAGGGGCCCAGGTGGTTCTGGGATAGAAACAGCACAGACAGCATGAAGGCATGTGCCCAATCTCATTACTATATCTCTGGTCCCGACAAACAATACTCCTAATCTAATAGGGATTAAAACTAAGTCATCATTTGCCTATAAATGGATAAACATGGAGAGTCTCATGTTGAGTGAAATTAGCCAGAAGGAAAAAGACAGATATAGAATGACTGCATTTATTTGCATGACATAAATATATATGTATATATATGCATACATATTTAGTGATACAAATATCCAAGGTCAGGCAAAACATGAATCAGGAGGTCTTGTCAAAGGTGAAATCTACCAAGTGTGTTGGAGTCAGAGGTTAGAAAAGACAGAGAGGGAACAGTGTGTTAATAATTATTGAAAATGATAATACCAGCCTAGAACTGAGATTGAATATAGACAAAAAGGTACAATGGATAACTCTAAATGTATATATTGCAATCTGCAATGTGTAAGAGAAGAGAGACAGAGAGAGAGAAGAGAGATAAAGAACCCAATAGAGGCAGGCTAGAGGGGGAGGGAATTGGGGTTATTAGTGTTGGGAAATGGGCACTGATGGGGATGGTGCTGGAATTCTGCATGATCGAAACCTGAACATGAACATCTTTGTGATTGTGTATCTCATGGTCGTAATATAAAATATTTTAAAAAAGCTAAGTTATCTTTATTCTATGTGAGAAGATAGTATATACATCAATTCTTTTGTAGTCTAGATTCTATATAAAGCATGTCACATAAGCTGTCATTTTTATCTTGTAAACAGATGTAGGTAAATTTTTATCTCCCCTTATCTACAAGTAAAGCATTGGCACAAAGAAGTAAATTGTATTTTATCACTTTACAGAACCACAAAGAATCTGAGGCAGCCGTAACAAAAGTTCTCGTACTCATACAATCGTGTTGTAATCATGCAGTGGACATGAATATTCCTATAGAAGTTGTTAAATATATTTTACAAAAATGTACATGGTTTCACATATTTAGCTCATTTGGTCATAAGATATTGAAAATCTGTGGCATAAAAATAGTAGGATGCCATTGTGTTTTCCAGCAGCACAAAACAATGAAGAAAAACCACAATTTAATTTTTTCATTTGAAGTACAGACTAATCATAGTAGCCTATAAAGTTATTCTCTGGAAAGTTGTTCTGTAAAACAAATATTACTTATTTAATTAGAGTACATGTATGCACAATTTCACATTTAATGCTGAAACGGAAAATTAAAAAAATTCAACTCATAGGCCTTAAGTCAATTCAGAATGAACAACATTTCACACCAGAGCTCAAGCTCCCAACTCCTCTCCCCAGGAAAGAAACATATCTTTATAGTTTCTGTCTTTGAATCAGTTATCTATTTCTTCTCATTTGGAAGTTTCACTTTACATCCTCTTAGATGCACGCTTTCTCCTTCTGTTCAGGAAACAATGTCATTTTGAAAACAGATAAAAATAAATCAGAAGATTGATCATAAAAGCAATACAAGGAAAAGACTGTCTCAAGATGTTTTCTTTGTTAGGGTACTTTTCGATAATTTCAATGTCTCGATACCTCCATCCACTCATTTGTAATGCATGCACATTTACTATAATTCCTTTTTCTCCTGATAGCCACTTCACAAACTCTCCTGTTTTAGCTTTCATTATGCATGAATTGAGTTACCTAGAGAATGCTTGTATTCAAATAACTTAAAATAAAATATAATAGACATATATTAAAACGTTAAGTATTCTGTTGGGAGATATTTCATACTTGGTATTTGTTGAATAAACCGCTCCATTAAGAAATGAAATGAATGTATAGTACCTCATTGCAAGAATATTTAGTCTTTGCACATTGCTGAAGGAGAAGGTGCACACTTCTTCCAAACTGCTATTTGCAATTTGTTTCATAAATATAATTTGTTTCTACAACCACACACACCCACCACTGCAAGGCTAAAATTAGATACTTGTCAGATGACCAAGATATTATCTGTGGAGTATAGCTTTAAAATTATTTTTTCTCCAATGAGACATTGAATACATGACAAAGATAATTAAAAATTTTCCTCAGAAGACTGAGGTGCAGAAAGACTTGGATGAGTGGTTTTAAAAAAGTGAACATATTAATAAGTTTTAAAATGGAATTGTGATTGGAAGACTCTATAACATATTTTCTCTTTATATTTTTAATAGGGAATATCTAGCCTTTTCAGAATGAATGCCCTTTCATTCTCTCTTTAGATCCAAGAACATAATTTTTTTATATCTTAACCATGAAAAAGATTGTAGAGAGCAAAAATATCGAACCTACAAAGAATGTGTGTCTCTGAAATGGGAGTGTCTGTTGATTCTCACATGTATTAACTCATACTCTTCTTTCAGTAA
>JAJIBD010032985.1:0-16752 GCA_021461705.1 Cryptotis parvus | reverse complement strand
CCCAACCTGGCATGTTCTGACTCCTGGGTTTAAACTTCCAGTTGGATTTCTTTCATCTCCATGGTGTCAACCACACAGGACTGGCCTCTGATCCTCAGGGGACAGTTGTTGAAAAGTTCATGTAGAGAGGCGCAGGGGGATGTGATGTAAGCCAGGCAGGCAGAAGGCAGCAGGGAGTGGTGGAGCCTGGGACATAAAGCAGAACACATTTTGTCATGAAAGCAGCTGGTCCTGGTCATGAACCCTCTAATCAATCAAGAAAGCTGGAGGGTAAATAAATTTTCCCAATCTGTGGACTGTCTTTGCAACTCGGTCACTGTTTCTTTTGAAGTGCAGATGCTTCTTAGTTTAATGTAGTCTCATTTGTTTATCTTTGCTTCCACTTGCTTGGTCAGTGGTGTTTCATCTTTGAAGATACCTTTAGCTTCAATATCATGGAAAGGTTCTTCTCATGTTTCCTCCATGTACCTTATGGATTCAGGTCTAATATTGAGGTCCTTAATCTATTTTGATATGATTTTTGTGTCTGGTGTTAGAGAAAGGTCTGGGTTCATTTTCTTGCACGTAGCTGTCCAGTTTTCCAAGCACCTCTTATTGAAGAGACATGCCTTGTTCCCCAGCTCTTCCAGGAGTGATCCCTGAGCTCAGAGCCAGGAAGAAGCCCTGAGCCGTGCTAGGTGTGCCCCTTCCCCAAAAAAAAGAAATAGCAAAAATAAGATATTTAAATTTAAGTCTATCACTTATTATCACTTGATCACTTGATCATTTGAATCCCGTTATTCATCGATTTGCTCGAGCGGGCGCCAGTAACATTTCCATTGGACCCTATCACGTGCCAATGTAGCCCAATGGCATCTGGTTGATTCAGGAATATGGAAGTGCCTCAAACCATTTCTTCAGGGTCTTGACAAGGAAGTCTGACCATCTTGTAGGTGGGCAGCCACGTGATCTTTTGACATCCTGTGGGATCCAGTCAGTAACAGCTCTAGTCCAGCGGTCATCTCCAAATTGCATTACATGTCCAGCCCATCTGATTTTCGATGCCTTGGCAAACGAGATAGCGTCCCTGATTCTGGAATAGCGATGGAGGTCGGAACTCTGGATTCCTTCTCTCACTTGAGTGAGGCGTGATATTCCAAGCATAGCTCTTTCGATTCCTCTCTGGGAGACCCGAATAGCATTCTCATCCTGCTTTCTTAGGGCCCAGGTCTCTGAGGCATATGTTAATGCAGGGAGAACGGTGGAGTCAAAGAGATGTGCCCGGAGCTGGAGGTTCTGTCCTTTTTAGCTATTTCTTCGATGCCTTTGAAGGCATTCCATGCTGCTCTCTTCCTCCCTGCGCAGCTCAGGTTTTAGGTCATTCATCATGTTGACTTCTCGACCTAGGTACACATGATTGCTGCATTCAGAGATGTCTGTTCCATTGAGAGTGAATGGGGCCTCTGGAACTAGTTCATTTTTCATAAACATAGTTTTCTTTAGATTCAGCTGTAGACCTATCTTTCCACATCCTCCGGCAAAGTCAGCCAGCATTTGTGCCGCTTGGCTAATGTTGGTGTTATTAGAACAATGTCATCAGCGAAGCAGAGGTGGTGTAGTTGCTGACCATCTATCTTCACTCCCATTCTTTCCCATTCTAATTGTTGCATGATGTTCTCGAGGGGTGGCACTGAAGAGTTTTGGTGAAATGGTATCACTTATTATACTAAGTATAAATGCAGTAACTGTGCCAGTAAAAATTCAATGGCTATCACATTGCTCCAAAAGCAACTATGCAACTTAAAATAAGTTCATAAAACCAAAGAATACAGGACCAGAGAAGTTCCTAACATACATTACTGAGAAGAAAGCTGGCACAACTGCATTTAGTTTAGACAAACTAACCTTTTCTAAAATAACTTTATTTCTCTATTATTAATTTTATTTTGTTTTTTGGGCCACTCTCGGCAGTGCTCAGGACTTACTTCTTCACTTTGCACCCAGGGATCACATCTTGTGGGCTCAGGGAACCATATAGGAAGCCAGGAATTGAAACTGGGTCCTTGTGCAAGGCAAGTGCCCTTCCTACTGTAACATCACTTAGTCCCACAGATTATCTAAGCTTTAATTTAAAGAATAGCAATAACAGTGATGAAAAGAACCCACAGCTGCTGGCAGGAATTATAGGAGTGAAAGGAGTGACATTCACACACATTGTAGAGTGTGATTTCTTGGGTAAAACTACACAACATTCCGGGTACATCTTTGGATTGTAAGATGGAGAGGAGGGGAAGAAAAGAAAGCCAAGTGTATGCAGATATGTGTGTGTATGTGTGTATGATGAGAAGACACAGATATGTAACTGCTGTAGCTGCGTGTGTGTGTGTGTGTGTGTGTGTGTGTGTGTGTGTGCGCATGTGGCACCAAGACCTAGGATGGGGGTAAGTCCTTACATGGCACTTCATATAATACTCCAATAACCCTGTGAGTGATCTCTCTCTCTCTATCTCTCATACACACACACACGCGAGTGTGCACCCTGGTGCAACTTCCAAAGACTTGTTGAGTGCAAGCATGTTATCAAGATAAATGCTTAAACCGGTAAATTACAAAATATGATAACACTGCCTTGCAGACTATAGGAAATAAAGAACTGGAGAAAACTTAGTATCTTCCCCAATCTGCAAAATGAACCTCATCCTCGCTCTCCCTTCAGAGAGCTACTCTTCAACCTTCTTCCACAAGTATACAGGAAACTGATCTTTTATTGTTTATTTTTTCATAAAAAATTTTTTTTTTGGCTTTTTGGGTCACATCCAGCCATACTTAGGGCTTATTCCTGGCTCTGCACTCAGGAATTACTCTTGCCAGTGCTTGGACACCATATGGAATGCTAGGGATGGAACTTAGGTAAGCTGCATGCAAGGCAAACAAACTCCCTCCCCACTTGTATTATCTCTCTGGCCTCACAACTCATCTTTTAGAAAACAGATAACACATGTTTCTCATTACTGTCATCTCTTAAACTCTGTAATTGTACACTCATCCTAATGATATCACTTATTTTCTTTGGGGTTGAGGAGAGGTTTGGAGGCTAACCAGACAACACAGATGCCATAAAATATTCCATGAAGGGACAGGAGCGATAATATAGTTCTCAGGATATTTGCCTAGCATGTGGCAGACTCATGTTTGATCCCTAGCGAATATCCTGAGAACTATATTATCGCTCCTGTCCCTCTCATGGTCCCCTGAGCTTTGCTGGTAATGATCCCTGAATATATATATATTCATATATATATTCATATATATACATACATATATGTATGTATATATGTATATATGTATATATATATGTATATATATAAATCAGATTTTGAATGGTAAAAAACAGGGTGTGACAATTATGCAGTGGTGATCATTATATGTTGAAATACGGTAAGTCCCAGACAGTGAATTAATCACCCTTGAACTTCACTTTTTTGCTTTTGTTGGGCCATGGGGAGGCTCAAGGAGCTGGTCCTGGCTTTGTATGTTCCCCCAGAACATGTGACTCCCAAACAAATACCAAACAAAATTGAAATGAAGATTTCTTATCAACCTACTCTAAGAACATTGAAAATCCCCCAAAGCCACTTGGAAAAGAATTTAAAAGTTGTTCTGTTAATCTTTGAGCAAGATTAAAATCTGCCAAGTTTAGATATAGTTATAAAAGACATTAATAGGGGCTAGAGAGATAGTCAAGCAGGTAAGGCCCTTGCCTTGCACGTAGGCAACCCAGGTTCAATCCCTGGGCATCCCATATGGTACCGAGCACCTCCAGAAGTGATTCCTAATTGCGGAGCCAGGAACGACCCCTGAGCATCACCGGGTGTGGTTCAAAAAATAAAAACAAACAAACAAACAAACAAACAAACAAACAAATAAATGGCATTGACAATACAAGACAGCGGAAGCCTATTTCAAGCCCAGGTATGCCTGATCCAGAGACTCAGATACACAGGGCAGAGCTGCTACTGGCTCTCACTGTGCTCAGTTGATCATGAGGTGCCCAGGAGGGAAGGCAGGTTCTAGCCCTAGCCCACCATCCCAATAGAGCCTCACAAGAAGCCAGAGAAACCTCCACACTATGAGGGTGGTCATTTTCAACATCTGGACTCCATAACTTGTCAGAGCTCCACCCAAGAGAAAAGCCGATCTCAAGCCCTGCTCCTCAGAGTCCCACCCTACAGCGAAGCCTATTTCAAGCCCAGGTATGCCTGATGCAGAGACTCAGATACATGGGGCAGAGCTGCTTCTGGCTCTCTCTGTGCTCAGCTGATCATGAGGTGCCCAGGAGGGAAGGCGGTTTCTAGCCCTGGCCCACCATCCAAATAGAGCCTCGCAAGAAGCCAGAGGAACCCCACACAATGAGGGCAGTCATTTTCAACATCTGGACTCCACAGGTCGTCAGAGCTCCACTCAAGAGAAAAGCTGATCTCTTCCCATTGTGGTTCATCAGTAAATGCACAAGATGAGAACCTACTACTGAGAGTATACCACCTGCAAGGCAGAGCCTGGCAAGCTACCCATGTCGTATTTGATATCCCAAAAACCAGTAACAATTATAAACCTCATTCCCATGACCCGATGGAATGGTTTGAAGTTCTTCATGTTCTTGGAGCTAGCAGATGCCCTTTGGTTACACTAGCATGTGACAGGATGTATGGAGATGTTGCTGGTGCCAGATCGAGCAAATCGATGAACAATGGGAAGACAAGTGATACAAGTGAATAATACAAGAATGTTCTTATAAAAACGTAGCTTATCAGATTTTACATCATTAAAAACAAAGAAAAGGTACATGAAGTGGACCTTGGGGGCTTTATTCAGGTCATTGTACTTATAATAAGCAACAGCAACTTTGGAAACTGTATAGGAGGCTCCTGGTACACAACACTCTTGGTTTTAATACAGCTAATGAGATCCATATAACAAAGGCAGTTTCCCTTTTACTTTAAATGAGAGCTATTTCAATTTATCATGCCATCTTACAACACACACCCCCCTCATTTATGCGGGCAGAGGGGGAAGTCCACCAGTCATTAACATATTCAAATAACATTCCAAGTAGTTGAGTCATGGACACTCAGACTACATCAAAGTTTGGAGTTTAGGGGGGAAGTGGGGCTCTCCAGCAATTCTCAGGAGGTCTGGGGGCCTTTCCAGCGATACTGAGTCAACTAGGCCAGAATGCTTACCTTGGTGATGAGCTGGGAGTTCAGCCTGACAGGAATAGGGTTCAGGGTTACCAGAGGTATTGCTGAGTTGGGGTGCATGTAGTGTATATGTGGGGGGACCCTCCACTTGCAAGGCATGTGCCCAACCCCTGTACTATGCCCCAATCCCTTGATTTTTATCTAGATGCAATTGTAAAACTTTCATTTCATCAACTTATTTTGAGATGAAGCCAACTGACTTAATTGAAGATTATTATAATTTTATTCATTCAGAATAAAATTATTAAGAATCTGGTAACTTACAATCTTTCTATTAGACAGATACCATTTTAAAATTTATTTTTAATTGAATTACAGTGAGATATACAGTTACAAGATTGGGTTTCAATCATATAATGTTCCAACACCCATCTCTTCACCATTCGCCACCACCAGTCTTTCGAGTTTCCCTAACAAGCCCCCAACTATCTCTATGGCAAACACTTTTCCTCTCTTCTCTCTCTCTCTTTCTCTCTCTCTCTCTCTCTCTCTGCTCCCTCTCTTTCTCTGTCTCTCTCTTTCCATCTCTTTCTCTTTCTCCCCACCTCCTCCTTTCTGGTATTACGGTTTGCAATACAGATCCTAAAAAGATTATCATGTATATCCCTTTATCTACTTTTGACACTCAGTTGAACAGCATCGTTTTAACACATCACACAACTGGATTAAAATATAAGAAGTCAATTGTGAAGGCACAGGTAAGGTATGAAATTTGCTTCCTTTCTCAAGATACTTTAAGAGAGGTCTAAAGAAACCCTCTCAATGATACATGCTCAGAGCTGTGTTTTGGGAATTGTCTGATGTACTCACAGGTCAACAACTCACGTAAGTAAAAGTCTGTGCTTTCTACTAATGAATCAGAGAAGTTTTCTCAATGAACAGCCTGTTGATGGTCCTGACTGGGGGTCTTGGTATGCTCCTGTCCTACTAAAGCTCTTGTTTTGAGTGTGTGTGCTAGAGTTTTAATTCTTCCCCATTGCTGCGACTAAACAAGATACAGTATTGAGACAGATTGCTATCACTATCATTATCACTATCTTCCTGTTAATCATCTATTTGCTAGAGCGGGCACCAGTAATATCTCCATATGTCCTGATTCATGCTAGTAGAATCCAAAGGCATCCGCTTGCTCCAGGAACATAAAGAGCCTCAAACCATTATATTAGGTCACGGGAATGACCTAATATAAATGTTACTGGTATTTGGCATATAAAATACTACACAAGCAGCTTGCCAGGCTTGCCGTGCAGGTGGCATACTGTTGTAGTCACCTCTAAATAAAGCATATATTGATGAACCACGTGGCTGCTAGCGGCCGCGGGAGCCGGGCTGTGATAGTCTGGTCTGCTGGGTGGAGTTGTGACTAGAGGGTAGTCTGGATGTGGAAAATGGCGGGCCCCAAGGAGTAGAGGAGGGTGGTCTGGCTTGTTGTGAGGCTCTGCTGGTGGCAGGCCAGGGCTAGAACCTGCCATGCCTCTCTGGCGCCTCACGAGCAGCTGGGCACAGGGAGAGCAAGTAGCAGCTCTGCCCCATGTCTGAGAGTCTCTGGTTCAGCATACCTGGTCCGGATTGAAAAAAAAAAAACTGCTGCAGGGTGGCTGTGGATGATCCTGGCTGATTGCTAGTGACCAGATAGTTTTGATTACTGTGGAAACTGCTTATCAAAATTCTTGAGGTTTTTAGAAGCTTTAAAATCATAAATGGACATCATAAGAGAAGTGATTTCTGGAGGGTAAGTTATGAGGAAGAACTGATTGAGAAACAGATCAATTCCATGTGACTTGGAACTGTGTGCCTGGGAGTTTATTGTGAATGGAATGATGAGAAACCAAATTTCCTTTTTCATTATTTCTTCACTTTCTTGCACACACACTTTTCAGAATAAGAATGAGGCACTGGCCTATGTGGAAGATTGGGGGAGCTAAGAAGATCCCAGGGAGAAGACAAAGGGAGATCCCAGGAGAAGACAGCTACATCAGGACTATTTTTCATTCCTCTCTCAAGAAAACTGCCTTCAAATGGACCTTCTGATGTGTGAATGAATGATTTACACATTGAGTAAAATTTAAATGTAGAGAAGTAGGATAGCAGGGACCATATAAGATGAAAAGGGCAATAATACAATGCTGTGGTGGAGAGATACCAGATCTGGTGTGAAAGTGGGTTTGAATTCATCCCCTGACTAGCTATGATTAGTTTGGTTTGTTCAAGCAGAGCAAATGTTAGCTCTCTCTCTCTCTCTCTCTCTCTCTCTCTCTCTCTCTCTCTCTCTCTCTCTCTGGGTGTATGTGTGTATTGGGACACACTCATAAGTGCTCAGGGGTTATTCCTGGCTCTGGTCTCAGGAAAAATTCCTGACAGACTCAAGAGACCATATGGGATTTTGGGGATTGAACCCAGGTTTATCACATGCAAGGCAAGTGCCCTACCCACTGTACTATCCCTCCAGCTCCCTTTTTCTTCATCTTTAGGTTGAAAATATAACTTCTTTATATTACCTAAAGGTTTATATACACTTATAACGGGCTTATAACCTGACCTATACTTCAGTCAGGAAGGGTCAATTAGGTGGAATTAAATGAAATAATGTGAAGTTTACTCAACAGGTTTTTTTTTTAACCTTTAGTCTACTTTTCCTTATCCAGGAACTGGTGACTAATATTAATTTCAGGCAGTGTTAGAACTGTAAGATCAACTTCTGATAAATGAGACATGGTACCATTAGATGGTTCTTTGCAGTGCTTTCATAAAGAATCCCACTGGTAGTATTTGAGAAATTGACTAGGAATATGAGCTGGAGAGATAGAAAAGGAAGCAGTGGGCTTGCCTTTGCGTGACCAACCTGAGGTTTGATTCCTGGCACCCCATATGGTCCTGAGCACTATCAGGAATGATCTATGTATACAGAGCCAAGAGAAAATCTTGAGTAGAGCTGGAATGGTTCCAAAACAAAACAAATCAGAAAACCACACAAAACCATATAAACTTTTTAATTGGTCATTAAAGTGGGGCAAAGGGAAAGTCCTTTTAACACTTAAGCAAACGAGGTTTTTGCCTTGTATCCTGTAGAAGGAAACAACATGAAACACACACACACACACACACACACACACACACAAAGCACAAAGTCTGGAGATGAAGATTTGTGATGTTTCATAGAAAATAAGAATTACTGAATTTGTGGATTTAGAGTAAATTTCTTTTCCATCCTTGAGAGAACTTTCTAGAATATATTATTTCATGGAGAGCTTGGAAAGACATAAGTCACATCATTTCCTGTGAAAACCCAGCATACATTCCAGAGGGAGAAAGACCAGAGTTCCTTGTTTTCTTCTGCTATAGTCACTGGGTTCAAGGACCAGGAGGAGGGGAGAGAGGTTGGGGGTTGTGGAGACGCTGTAGCCCCACTGGCCTCAGGTATGTGGCAGTGACAGTGACATGCACCCCACCACCAACTGAGGGTAACAGTAGATGGTGGTTCCTCCCAGGTAACATCCCTCCCTCTGCTCAGCCATATCTGCCTGTGCTGATTTCTTCTTGCCACTTCCGGTTCTGGTTCTGTTGCTTCCTGTTCCATTTCTGCTTCTGAAGCTTGAGACATTCAAGTACCAATAGTGTTTACTTCTGGCTTTGTGAAACATATGCCACATATATTGAATAAGTAACTAAGCAACACTCCTCTGTGAGTGGAACCCAAGGATCCCAACCATCCCTTGGATGGATCTTGGGATCTCTTTGACGGAGGTATACCTTTCTTCAGACAAAGAATATGACTTGGGGACCAGAGCAATAATACAGCAGATACATGTGGTTGACCATGTGAATTTAGAATTCAGAGTTTTTATGCTAAGAATCTGATTTAGGGTAAGAATTTTTTTTTGCTTTTTGGGTCACACCCAGCAATGCTCAGGGGTTACTCCTGGCTCTGCACTCAGGAATTACTCCTGGAGGTGCTCAGGAGACCATAAGGGATGCAGGGATCGAATCTGGGCGGCACAGGCCGGCCTCATGCAAGCAAATGCCCTACCCGCTGGGCTATTGCTCCGCCCCTAGGGTAAGAATTTTAACCATGTGAAATTTCTTTTTTCATAGGGGGAACATGTAAGTTGTATTCATATCATTTTTCATCTAATGATTTACTGGTAAAATTATACCGTTTCCTGGAGTAGCTGTAGAAACAAACCATTCCACATATCTTGATCTTAATCTTCTCATTGAACTCCATTACTAACATTACATATAATGGTTGTTCTTTTCATTAATTTCCTTAGAGATGAAACCTGTGGAGGGCCTGTAAACTTTAAATACCTATATATGGAAATTATCATGTAAAATATATGTGGAATCAAAGACAAACCTCAGAGGTCTGGGAAAAAAAACTCAAATTGTCTGTCCCTTGATCATCATTTCACCTGCAATCATTAGCTTTCATGTTAGCCCAGTTGTGGTCTGGGGTGACTGTGAATCTGTTCATCCAATGGTGATATCACCCTGAAGCAGGCTGCCCTGTTTCTCCAGATTCTTTAGACATTAAAAAACAGCCTGAATCATCTCAACAGGGTTTGGCTTGGTTCGCCCCATTCTAGGGCTGCTTCCGTTTTCCTATTCTATAGTCTGTGAAAAGAAGGAGGCATTTCAGGGCTGAGACTTTCCCTGAGGCCCAGAGAGCAAGTACCTGCAGGTCCCTGGCATCTGCAGGAGTTTATAATTAGTAACAGATGAAGGAACTCACTGGGGGCAGGGAGAAGCCATTTAGGGATTAGCTGGGTCTAGGGAGGAACCAAGGTGATGAAAGCCAGTCCCTGGTACAGGCACCAAGGCCAATGTCTGCAGAGGACAGGAAAATGCTTCTCCTTTTGGTCCCACCTTTTCCAGCAATGAAAGTGACCCATCCACTTGGAATGGGCAGTTTCAAGAGGGAGATTGGCAGGTGAGAAAAGTGGGTTTGGAGTGTGAGATCACATCCTAGACCTAGGAACTTGCCCTTAACTCTCCTTTATCACATGTCCACACATGGTTTCCACACGAAACCAATATACTTTGCCCTCAGTGGGATCCTTTCTGTCTCTAATAAGGATGGATGGAATGCCTGGAGAGATAGTACAGTGGTTAGAGTGCCTTGCAAATGACCCACCAGGTTCTATCCCCAGCATCCTTTTAGGGTTTACCAAAATCTACCAGGAGTGATCCCTGATCAAAGAGGCAGGAGTAAGCCCTGAATACTCCAGGCATGGCCCCAAAAACCAAACAAATAAAGGGGCAGAACACAATTAGGTGAGAATTTACATCTATTGTTTGCTTATAAGCCCCAGAGGATGTTTGGAATAAAACTCAAACCTTGGGCAATAGGTTTATGCAGAGGTTCTTCACTGGAACAACTAATTTGGGCAAGGAAAGAATCAAATGAAGCCCTGGAAGCCAGGACCCCACTTACCCCTGACCCCAGTGTCCAGTCACTTACCTTCCTGAGCATGCACCCATCAGACATACTTCTGATAATGGCATACCCCTGCTAAGTGTAGCTGATTGCCATGAAGCCTGCAGGAAACTTTTAAGATAGGAGGGGCTGGAGAAGAAAGCTCTTGCTCCCCACGTCAAACATTCCCACCTCAGGGAACTGCAGATGAGACAAGTGGACAAAGGAATGTATGGAGGTGGTGATTTGGGGGGAGGAGTGTTGGTGATTTAGGCTAAGAAATCAGAAACATCGCCACCTATTGGGGAAGTGATGCTATGACTCCGTGATGTAACGACATGATGTAGGAATGACGCAATGAGGCACAGACGTGCCCTTGTCCTTGAAAGTGCGAAAAGGATCGCAGGGATGACACAGCAGGAAGGGCACTTGCGTTGCATGTGGCTGACCCAGGTTTGATCCTCAGCATCCCATATGATTCCCTGAGCACCGCCAAAAGTGATTCTTGAGCACAGAGCCAGGAGTAACCCTTGAGCATCACTGGATGTATCCCAAATTCAGAACCCCCATTCTCTCTCTCTCTCTCTCTCTCTCTCTCTCTCTCTCTCTCTCTCTCTCTCTCTCTCTCCCCCCTTCCACTCCCTTCTCTCTGTCCCTCTATCCACACACACCTCCAGAGGATTAAGCCAGTTGGGTCCTGCTGACCGCCCAGCAGCTGGAGCTCAGTTCCCTGCAGAGACACAGACTGCTCTCCTTCACTCCAGCTGTGCTTCCACGGAGAACAGAGGATATTGGCTCTTGAAGCTTGAGCTGAATGGGCAGGGGATGCAGGACAGTGGTGGGAGCATTGGTTGCTGACACGTGTGAAGTCCAGGCTCCATCCCAAGCATCCTCTCCCTGTAAATAGCCAGAGCCTCCATTGGTCCTTCATCACTCCAGTGGAGCCTGCAGAAGGCTCTGTCCTCTCCTCCTGCCAATCATTCACGTGACTCCTCCCCCTACCAACCCTGCCAATCATTCGTTGATGGCTTGTTTTTAAGAAGAATGCATTGGCTTGGGGCCAGAGCAATAGCACAGCAGGGAGCGCTGGTTTTGCCTTGCACGCTGCTGATCCAGGTTGGATCCCGGCATCCCATATGATCCCCCGAGTACAGCTAGGAGTAATTTCTGAGAGAAGAGCCAGGAGTAACTCCTGAGCATTGCGGGTATGACCCAAAAAGAATGTACTCATTCTCTCTCTCTCCTCTCTCTCTCTCTCTCTCTCTCTCTCTCTCTTCGCTCTCCGCTCTCTCTGCTCTCTCTCTCTCCCTCTCTCTCTCTCTCACTCCCAGACCCCACCATGCCTCACCACCATCTTTACTCATTCCAGGCAGAATAGAATTGACAGGTGTGTGTGTGTGTGTGTGTGTGTGTGTGTGTGTGTGTGTGTATCTTTATGATTAAAAGAGAAAGAAAGAGATCTCAGGTCACACTCCAGGGCCAGCCTGGATTAATCGGTTTTTTTAAATTGTTTGATGAATTATATCATTATTTTGGGATATGGGGGTTCTGTGCTCAGAGCTTAATTCTGGTTCTGTCCTTGGGGATCACTTCTGGTGAGCTCAGGGGACAATATGGGGTGCTAGGGCTCGAACCTGGGTTGTTCATGTACAAGGCAAATGCCCTCCCCTATGTGCTATCTCTACAGCCCCCCATCTATTACAGCTTGTTGTGGAAATAAAAGATGAGACAATGAATAGTGCTTTCAAGCCACACGTCTTAATATAATTATGACTCTGCCTTCTTACTTTTTCACTTGATCACTTGATCACTTGACTTCCGTAGATCATTGATTACTCGGAGCGGCACCAGTAACATCTCAGTATGTCCTGGCACATGCAAGATAGCCCAAGGCCATCCGCCCACTCCAGGAACATAAAAGAGCCTCAAACCATTCCATCAAGTCATGGGAATGAGGTCTATAATTGTTACTGGTATTTGGCATATCAAATACGACACAGGTAGCTTGCCAGGCTCTGCCGCGTGGGTGTGATAATCTTGTAGTCACCTCAAAACTTGAGCATTTGGGGCCAGGGCGATAGCCCAGCGGGTAGGCGCTTGCCTTGCATACAGCCGGCCCATGCCGGCCCGGGTTCGATCCCCTGGCATCCCATATGGTCCCCTGAGCACCACCAGGAGTAATTCCCTGAGTGCAGAGCCAGGAGTAACCCTGAGCATCGCCGGGTGTGACCCCAAAAAACAAAAAACAAACAAAAAAACTCGAGCATTTATTGATCAAGCCGGGCTGTGATCACCTCTTCTGGGTGGAGTTCTGATGAGAGGGGGAGTCCCGGATGTGGAAAATGGCGGCCCTCATGGTATGGGGTTTCCTCTTGGCTTGTGCAGGCACTGCTGGGTTTATTTGGAGATGGGCAGAATTTTTTTCTCTACATAAGTTCGCCTCATATAGCCTTAAATATAATTGTCCTTTCACTTATAATTTCACTTTCACTTCTTACGAGGCACTGCTGGGGTTTATTTGGAGATGGGCAGAATTTATTTCCCTACATAAGTTCACCTCATATAGCCTTAAAAGTAATTGTCCTTTCACTTATTTAGCCAGACGAAAACCATCAAATGTGGTGACGTTGTATATGGATGAGGAGTTGATCTGTTTCTACAAAAGTTAGTGTGGAACATAACTTCCTGCCCAATAAATTCAGTCCACTCCAGCTAGTGTGTGCTCCAGGCAATGCATAGAACAGCAAATTCAGACGAGCTCTGTGGGTTTATTGGTTCCACCACTGCCTGACTGAGAGGATATTGCATCATATTGTTCTATAGATCATGCCTAGGATTTTGAATAGGATATGACCTTGGCTTCTAATAAATCCTAGGCACCTGCCTTATAATAACTCTTGGCTGCATTCCGTTGATAATTCACTCTTCTGGATCAATGACTTAGCCCATTGGAGGTAGAATCCAATATATCTCTTTAGTGGATTATTTGTGTGTGTGTGTGTGTGTGTGTGTGTGTGTGTGTAAACTTGTGATTCTTGAGATACTGTGCAGTGCTCAAGATCAAATACCAGGTAAGCATGCTTTTCATTGAGTGATTGCCAATATCTTTCCCACCTGTTTGTTTTTATTTTGAAAATGGGGCTGAAGTGATAATACATGGGGTAGGGTGTTTACCTTGCAAGTAGCCAACCTGAGTTTGATCCCTGGCATCCCGTATGGTCCCTAAGCATCACCAGGAGTAATTCCTGAGTGCTTTGAGCCAGGGAGTAACCCCTAAGCATCACCAGGTGGGAGCCCAAAAAAGAAAAAAAAATTCCTTTTCTGGGGAGTTATGGGAAATCAGTTAAGATTCCGAAATAAAATTAGGCTGAGAGAGGAGTTTACCTTGCGTGAGCTAAACCGAGTTCATTCTAGGCAATCCCCTAGGGTTCTCCCCACACCCACTCAATACCACCTTTCCAGCCAAGAGTGATCTCTGAGCACAGAGACAGAAATAAGCCCTGAGCACTGCTGGGTGGGACCCCAAACAATAAAGATATTTTTGAAAACGAGGGGGCAACAATAGAAGATGTTATTTGCTTTTAAGCAACTCCTGTTGGCTGTTTTGTTATCGAAGCCTGTCTTAGGGCCTGCTTACAGGAATATATCCACATCTTATCTCTGACTGTCCTCTGGTTAATTCACCAGGTTTGGTATTTCCAAAGTAAACAGGTCCCTTGGCTGCTATCCTCACACTAAAAGTTGGCAGGAGACAACCGGCCCACCACTGCATTACAGCTCTGGAAGATTGATAACAGTGAGAGAAACTTATTGTCAAAAAGGCGGCCGGGGCAGCTCAGAGGGCTAAGGAGCATTACCTGCACAGACGATGAGAGCACAGGACACAGGGCTGTGTCTGTTCAGCCTCCTGTTGCTATCCTGGGCAGTTGCCTTCACCTCTGAGCTTGAAAGCTACCATCTGTGGCAGAGCTTGTCTTGGTACCAGCAGCAAATCCTGGGTCTGGGGAATCCTGTTCAAAGTGAAATAAATAGGAAGGAAAGTGAAGGAGATGGTACAGAGGTAAGACTTGCCCTTAAGTGCATAACTGTTCAGCCCAAGATGATGCATTTTTGCCCTAAGCTTAGAGTTAGGAGTGATCCTCAAGCACAGAGCCAGGAGAAATCTCTAAGCACCACCAGGAGAGATAGCTGAGCCAGGGGTGATCCTGAGGCCCTGCCAAGAGTCATCCTGACACAGAGTCAGAAATGATTTCCAAGCACCACCAAGAATCTCTGAGCACAGAACGGTTTGGCCCAGAATGCTCTTCCGTTCATCCGAAAATTTTCCTGGTGGTTTTCACTTTGCGGCCTATGAGACCATTGCATGGCCAGCCAGACTAGAGGTCTCTCGTGGAGGGCTGGGCACAGAATCAGTGAATGTCCAATAGCCTTCTCCACTCCAGCCTACACCCTTCAAGATGCCCCAGGGATGAAGTGGGGGCAGGACACACTCCCAGAAAAATATTTTTTTCTGTCATAGCTACCAGCTTTTAGAGATGCTAAGAGTGGAGTGTTTTTTGCTGTCATGGTTAGGGTTACATTTTACTCACTGTGCAGTTCAGAATCTCAGTATCTAGGAAAACGCTAGTGCTGAAACCCAGGTAGCCAAAGACCTTGAGACGATTTTTTTTTTAAATTTAGGGGTGTAGCTTTGGGGCCACCTGGCAGCGCTCAGTGCTTGCTCCTGGCTCTCTGTGCTCAAGGATCACTCCTGGCGGAAGTTGAGGAATCTATGGGATGGGTATTAAAATGTAAGAAGGCTGAACCGGAGTGATAGTCCAGCAGGTAGGGCATTTGCCTGCACGCAGCGTGCCTATGCGGCCCCGGATTCTATCCTCGGCAGCCATATGGTCCCCTGGGAAACACCAGAAGTACTGTCCAGGTGCTGAGCCAGGAGTAACCCCTGAGCATTGCCAGGTGTGACCCAAAAAGCAAAATAATAACTGATAATAATAATAATAATAATAATAACCCTATGTTCCTGTTTGTCAGGATTATTCCTGTGACATCTAATTCATCAGACAAATTTTAAACTAGAAAAAAAAAACTATGAGTAACAATGGTTTGGAGAAACCCCTTCTAGAAACAACCCTATCCCTCCCCCACAATCAGAGTGGTGAAGAATTAATCCCAGTGAATATATGCAATTCCCTGGACTGATGGTAGACTGAGGGGGAGCTTGCCTTTGCACGTGGTCTGCCAAGGTTCAATTCCTGAAACCCTATAAAGTTCCCCCAAACCAAAAGGTTGAATTCCTGGCACCCCCATAAGTTCCCCAGCCCCTGGGGCGTATCCCTTGAGCACAGAGCCTAGAGTAAAAACCTGGCACTGCCAGTGTGACCCTCAAACAACAAAAAATAAAAAATGATACCCCAAATTTAAATACATTTTTCTTCAGTCTCATTTTATCTATGGATGATCACATAAGTGAATAAATACCTCTCTTTCCCTAGGGTCAACTGTATTTTTATTCAATTCATTCATAGACTCCCAACTTAGTACCCCCAAAGGGTAGAGCTTCTATACCCAAAATGTTCACCATGCTGTACACTACTTTAATAAATAAAACTACTCATACTGTTAAAAAGAAACTAATGGTGGTGTGGAGCAGGAAAAGCATAGGATAAGGCACTGGTCTTATATGATTGACCTCGATTTGATCCCCAGCATCACATAGGGTCCCCACAGAAGTGATCCTGAGTACTGCCAGGTGTAGCTCTACAACCAGTAAATAAAAATATATATGGTATGGACACAAAGTCTGCCATTCATCGTGACCGATCTTAAGTTTTTAAATACGCTAATAAATATAATAAGGTGGTAAATTTCACAGTCTATAAAATGTTTGTTTCATGAGGCCAGAAATAGCACTGTGGTTAGGGCACCTTGCCTTGTCTGAGGCCAACTCTGGCAATTTGGGTTCAAACCTGAGCACCAGGAGTTAGTTTCGAGCACAGAACCAGGGGAGTAAGCTCTTAGAACTGCCAGGTATGGAACCAAATATATATATAAAAACACACATACAATAGAATTATTCAATATGTTATTTATAATTATGCA
>JAJIBD010032984.1:0-40981 GCA_021461705.1 Cryptotis parvus | reverse complement strand
ATATCACTTGATCGTGCTGAATCCAGTTTGGCGGGTTATAGCAGAAGGCGGGAGGCCAGTCAAAACCTCATTGGACCCTATCACGTGCCAATGTAGCCCAATAGCATCTAGTTGGATTAGAAGTAGAGTGCCTCCAAACCATTTCTTCGGGAGTCTCTTGACAAAGTCATGACCATCTGTAGAGTAAAACCTTGTAGTCTTTGGCATCCTGTAGGATCCAGTCAATAACAACTCTAAGTCAGCGGTCATCTCAATTACACATTACATGGCTCCAACCCATGATTTTTGATGCCTTGCTAGAGATAGCGTCCCTGATTCTGGAATGGCGATGGAAATTCGAACTCTGAATTCCTTCCTCTCACTTGAGTGAGTGTAAATCATTAACCTAACTCTAGCATGGTTTCCTCCTGGACCGAATATTCTCATCCTACTTTCTTAGGGCCCAGGTCTCTGAGGCATATGTTAATGCAGGAGAACGGTGAAGTCAAAGAGATAGTGCTGGGCTGGAGGTTCTGTCCTTTTAATTGGTTCTTCGATGCCTTTTGGAAGGCATTCCATGCTTTCTCTCTTCCTCCTGCGCAGCTCAGGTTTTGGGTCATTCATCATGTTGACTTCTCTCGACCTAGGTACACATGATTGCTGCGTTCAGATGTCTGTTCCATTTGAGAGTGAATGGGGCCTCTGGAACTAGTTCATTTTTCATAAACATATTTTTCTTTAGATTCAGCTGTAGACCTATCTTTCCACATCCTCCGACAAAGTCAGCCCGTATTTTTATGACTTGGCTAATGTTGGTGTTATTAGAACAATATCATAAGTGAAGCAGAGGGTGGATGTAGTTGCTGACCATCTATCTTCCTCCCCATTCTTTCCCATTCTAATTGTTGCATGATGTTTCTCGGGGTGGCACTGAAGAGTTTTGGTGAAATAGTATCACTTATTATACTAAGTATAAATGCAGTAACTGTGCTAGTAAGAAGGTCAATGGCTATCACATTGCTCCAAAAGCAACTATGCAACTTAAAATAAGTTCATAAAACCAAGATACAGGACCAGAGAAGTTCTAACATACATTACTGAGAAAAAGCTGGCACAACTGCATTTAGTTTAGACAAACTAACCTTTTCTAAAATAACTTTATTTCTCTTATTAATTTTATTTATTTTTGTTTTTGGGCCATTCTCGGCGGTGGACTTACTTCTTCACTTTGCCCCAGGGATCACATCATTGTGGGCTCAGGGAACCTTATAGGAAGCCAGGAATTGAAACTGGGTCCTTGTGCAAGAGAAGTGCCCTTCCTACTGTAACATCTTTAGTCCACAGATTATCTAAGCTTTAATTTAAAGAATAGCAATAACAGTGATGAAAAGAACCCACAGCTGCTGGCAGGAATTATAGGAGTGAAGGAGTGACATTCACACACATTGTAGAGTGTGATTTCTTGGGTAAAACTACACAACATTCCGGGTACATCTTTGGATTGTAAGATGGAGAGGAGGGGAAGAAAAGAAAGCCAAGTGTATGCAGATATGTGTGTATGTGTGTGATGAGAAGACACAGATATGTAACTGCTGTAACTGTGTGTGTGTGTGTGTGTGTGTGTGTGTGTGTGTGACGCTGCGTGCACAAGACCTAGGATGAGAATTAGTCCTTACATGGCACTTCATATAATACTCCAATAACCCTGTGAGTGATCTCTCTCTCTCTCTACTCTTGCACTCTCATAGAGTGTTCACCCTGGTAACTTCAAAGACTTGTTGAGTGCAAGCATGTTATCAAGATAAATGCTTAGACGGTAAATTACAAAATATGATAACACTCCTTGCAGACTATAGGAAATAGAGAACTGGAGAAAACTTATTATCTTCCCAATCTGCAAAAATGAACCATCCTCGCTCTCCCTTCAGAGAGCTACTCTTCTTCCTTCTTCCACAAGTATACAGGAAACTGATGTTTTTATTTATTTTACATAAAATATTTTTTAGCTTTTTGGGTCTCATCAGCCATGCAGAGCTTATTCCTGGCTCTGCACTCAGGAATTACTCTTGCCAGTCTTGGTCACCATATGGAATGCTAGGGATGGAACTTAGGTAAGCTGCATGCAAGGCAAACAAACTCCTCCCTTGTATTATCTCTCTGGCCTCACAACTCATCTTAGAAAACAGATAGCACATGTTTCTCATTACTGTCATCTCTTAAACTCTGTAATTGTACACTCATCCTAATGATATCACTTATTTTCTTTAGGGTTGAGGAGAGGTTTGGAGGCTAACCAGACAACACAGATGCCATAAAATATTCCATGAAGGGACAGGGCGATAATATAGTTCTCAGGATATTTGCCTAGCATGTGGCAGGCTCATGTTTGATCCCTAGCGAGATATCCTGAGAACTATATTATAAACTCCTGTCCCTCATGGTCCCTGAGCTTTGCTGGTAATGATCCCTGAATATATATATTCATACTTATATATTCATATATACATACATATATGTATGTATATATGTATATATATATATATATATGTATATATATAAAATCAGATTTTGAATGGTAAAAACAGGGTGTGACAATTATACAGTGGTGATCATTATATGTTGAAATACGGTAAGTCCCCAGACAGTGAATTAATCACCCTTGGACTTCACTTTTTGCTTTGTTGGGCCATGGGGAGGCTCAAGGAGCTGGTCCTGGCTTTGTATGTTCCCCAGAACATATGACTCCCAAACAAATACCAAACAAGGTTGAAATGAAGATTTCTTATCAACCTACTCTAAGAACATTGAAAATCCCCCAAAGCCACTTGGAAAGAATTTAAAAGTTGTTCTGTTGATCTTTGAGCAAGATTAAAATCTGCCAAGTTTAGATATAGTTAGAAAAGACATTAATAGGGGCTAGAGAGATAGTCAAGCAGGTAAGGCCCCTTGCCTTGCACGTAGGCAGCCAGGTTCAATCCCTGGGCATCCATATGTACGAGCACCTCCAGAAGTGATTTCCTAGTGCGGGAGCCAGGAGCGACCCCTGAGCATCACCGGGTGTGGTTCAAAAATAAAAACAAACAAACAAACAAACAAACAAACAAACAAATAAATGGCATTGACAATACAAGACAGCGAAGCTATTTCAATCTAGGTATGCCTGATCAGAGACTCAGATACACAGAGGCAGAGCTGCTACTGGCTCTCACTGTGCTCAGTTGATCATGAGGGGTGCCCAGGAGGGAAGGCAGGTTCTAGCCCTAGCCCACCATCCCAATAGAGCCTCACAAGAAGCCAGAGAAACCTCCACACTATGAGGGTGGTCATTTTCAACATCTGGACTCCATAACTTGTCAGAGCTCCACCCAAGAGAAAAGCCGATCTCAAGCCCTGCTCCTCAGAGTCCCACCCTACAGCGAAGCCTATTTCAAGCCCAGGTATGCCTGATGCAGAGACTCAGATACATGGGGCAGAGCTGCTTCTGGCTCTCTCTGTGCTCAGCTGATCATGAGGTGCCCAGGAGGGAAGGCGGTTTCTAGCCCTGGCCCACCATCCAAATAGAGCCTCGCAAGAAGCCAGAGAACCCCCCCACACAATGAGGGCAGTCATTTTCAACATCTGGACTCCACAGGTCGTCAGAGCTCCACTCAAGAGAAAGCTGATCTCTTCCCATTGTGGTTCATCAGTAAATGCACAAGATGAGAACCTACTACTGAGTATACCACCTGCAAGGCAGAGCCTGGCAAGCTACCCATGTCGTATTTGATATCCCAAAAACCAGTAACAATTATAGACCTCATTCCCATGACCCGATGGAATGGTTTGAAGTTCTTCATGTTCTTGGAGCTAGCAGATGCCCTTTGGTTACACTAGCATGTGACAGGATGTATGGAATGTTGCTGGTGCCAGATCGAGCTAGTCGATGAACAATGGGAAGACAAGTGATACAAGTGAATAATACAAGAATGTTCTTATAAAAACGTGGCTTATCAGGTTTTTACATCATTAAAAACAAAGAAAAGGTACATGAGGTGGACCTTGGGGGGCTTTATTCAGGTCATTGTACTTATAATAAGCAACAGCAACTTTGGAAACTGTATAGGAGGCTCTGATTTTAACACTCTTGGTTTTAATACAGCTAATGAGATCCATATAACAAAGGCAGTTTCCCTTTACTTTTAAATGAGAGCTATTTCAATTTATCATGCCATCTTACAACACATATCCCCCTCATTTAGGCGGGGGGAGAGTCCACCAGTCATTAACATATTCAAATAACATTCCAAGTAGTTGAGTCATGGACACTCAGACTACATCAAAGTTTGAAGTTTAGGGGAAGTGGGGCTCTCCAGCAATTCTCAGGAGGGTCTGGGGGCCTTTCCAGCGATACTGAGTCAACTAGGCCAGAATGCTTACCTTGGTGATGAGCTGGGAGTTCAGCCTGACAGGAATAGGGTTCAGGGTTACCAAGGTATTGCTGAGTTGGGGTGCATGTAGTGTATATGTGGGGACCCTCCACTTGCAAGGCATGTGCCCAACCCCTGTACTATGCCCCAATCCCTTGATTTTTATCTAGATGCAATTGTAAAACTTTTCATTTCATCAACTTATTTTGAGATGAAATGCCAGCTGACTTGAAGATTATTATAATTTTTATTCATTCAGAATAAAATTATTAAGAATCTGGTAACACAATCTTTCTATTAGACAGATACCATTTTAAAATTTATTTTTAATTGAATTACAGTGAGATATACAGTTACAAGATTGGGTTTCAATCATATAATGTTCCAACACCCATCTCTTCACCATTAGCCACCACCAGTCTTTCGGGTTTTTCCTAACAAGCCCCCCAACTATCTCTGGCAAACACTTTTCCTCTCTTCTCTCTCTCTTTTTCTCTCTCTCTCTCTCTCTCTCTCGCTCCCTCTCTTTCTCTGTCTCTCTCTTTCCATCTCTTTCTCTTTCTCCCCACCTCCTCCTTTCTGGTATTACGGTTTGCAATACAGATCCTAAAAGATTATCATGTATATCCCTTTATCTACTTTTGACACTCAGTTGAACAGCATCGTTTTAACACATCACACAACTGGATTAAAATATAAAGTCAATTGTGAAGGCACAGGTAAGGTATGAAATTTGCTTCCTTTCTCAAGATACTTTAAGAGGGTCTAAAGAAACCCTCTCAATGATACATGCTCAGAGCTGTGTTTTGGGAATTGTCTGATGTACTCACAGGTCAACAACTCACGTAAGTAAAAGTCTGTGCTTTCTACTAATGAATCAGAAGTTTTCTCAATGAACAGCCTGTTGATGGTCCTGACTGGGGGTCTTGGTATGCTCCTGTCCTACTAAAGCTCTTGTTTTGAGTGTGTGTGCTAGGGTTTTAATTCTTCCCCATTACTGCGACTAAACAAGATACAGTATTGAGACAGATTGCTATCACTATCATTATCACTATCTTCCTGTTAATCATCTATTTGCTAGGCGGGCACCAGTAATATCTCCATATGTCCTGATTCATGCTAGTAGAATCCAAAGGCATCCGCTTGCTCCAGGAACATAAAGAGCCTCAAACCATTATATTGGGTCACGGGAATGACCTAATATAAATGTTACTGGTATTTGGCATATAAAATACTACACAAGCAGCTTGCCAGGCTTGCCGTGCAGGTGGCATACTGTTGTAGTCACCTCTAAATAAAGCATATATTGATGAACCACGTGGCTGCTAGCGGCGCGGGGCGGGCTGTGATAGTCTGGTCTGCTGGGTGGAGTTGTGACTAGAGGGGTAGTCTGGATGTGGAAAATGGCGGGCCCCAAGGAGTAGAGGAGGGTGGTCTGGCTTGTTGTGAGGCTCTGCTGGTGGCAGGCCAGGGCTAGAACCTGCCATGCCTCTCGGGCGCCTCACGAGCAGCTGGGCACAGGGAGAGCAAGTAGCAGCTCTGCCCCATGTCTGAGAGTCTCTGGTTCAGCATACCTGGTCCGGATTGAAAAAAAAAAAAAAAACTGCTGCAGGGTGGCTGTGGATGATCCTGGCTGATTGCTAGTGACCAGATAGTTTTGATTACTGTGGAAACTGCTTATCAAAATTCTTGAGGTTTTTAGAAGCTTTAAAATCATAAATGGACATCATAAGAGAAGTGATTTCTGGAGGGTAAGTTATGAGGAAGAACTGATTGAGAAACAGATCAATTCCATGTGACTTGGAACTGTGTGCCTGGGAGTTTATTGTGAATGGAATGATGAGAAACCAAATTTCCTTTTTCATTATTTCTTCACTTTCTCTTACACACTTTTCAGAATAAGAATGAGGCACTGGCCTATGTGGAAGATTGGGGAGCTAAGAAGATCCCAGGGAGAAGACAAAGGGAGATCCCAGGGAGAAGACAGCTACATCAGGACTATTTTTTCATTCCTCTCTCAAGAAAACTGCCTTCAAATGGACCTTCTGATGTGTGAATGAATGATTTACACATTGAGTAAAATTTAAATGTAGAAGTAGGATAGCAGGGACCATATAAGATGAAAAGGGCAATAATACAATGCTGTGGTGGAGAGATACCAGATCTGGTGTGAAAGTGGGTTTGAATTCATCCCTGACTAGCTATGATTAGTTTGGTTTTGTTCAAGCAGAGCAAATGTTAGGCTTCTCTCTCTCTCTCTCTCTCTCTCTCTCTCTCTCTCTCTCTCTCTCTCTCTCTCTCTCTCTCTCTGGGTGTATGTGTGTATTGGGACACACTCATAAGTGCTCAGGGGTTATTCCTGGCTCTGGTCTCAGGAAAAATTCCTGACAGACTCAAAGACCATATGGGATTTTGGGGATTGAACCCAGGTTTATCACATACAAGGCAAGTGCCCTACCCACTGTACTATCCTCCAGCTCCTCTTTTCTTCATCTTTAGGTTGAAAATATAACTTCTTTATATTACCTAAAGGTTTATATACACTTATAACGGGCTTATAACCTGACCTATACTTCAGTCAGGAAGGGTCAATTAGGTGGAATTAAATGAAATAATGTGAAGTTTACTCAACAGGTTTTTTTTAACCTTTAGTCTACTTTTCCTTATCCAGGAACTGGTGACTAATATTAATTTCAGGCAGTGTTAGAACTGTAAGATCAACTTCTGATAAATGAGACATGGTACCATTAGATGGTTCTTTGCAGTGCTTTCATAAAGAATCCCACTGGTAGTATTTGAGAAATTGACTAGGAATATGAGCTGGAGAGATAGAAAAAGGAAGCAGTGGGCTTGCCTTTTGCGTGACCAACCTGAGGTTTGATTCCTGGCACCCCATATGGTCCTGAGCACTATCAGGAATGATCTATGTATACAGAGCCAAGAGAAAATCTTGAGTAGAGCTGGAATGGTTCCAAAACAAAACAAATCAGAAAACCACACAAAAACCATATAAACTTTTTAATTGGTCATTAAAGTGGGGCAAAGGGAAAGTCCTTTTAACACTTAAGCAAACGAGGTTTTTGCCTTGTATCCTGTAGAAGGAAACAACATGAAACACACACACACACACACACACACACACACACAAAGTCTGGAGATGAAGATTTGTGATGTTTCATAGAAAATAAGAATTACTGAATTTGTGGATTTAGAGTAAATTTCTTTTCCATCCTTGAGAGAACTTTCTAGAATATATTATTTCATGGAGAGCTTGGAAAGACATAAGTCACATCATTTCCTGTGAAAACCCAGCATACATTCCAGAGGGAGAAAGACCAGAGTTCCTTGTTTTCTTCTGCTATAGTCACTGGGTTCAAGGACCAGGAGGAGGGAGAGAGGTTGGGGGTTGTGGAGACGCTGTAGCCCACTGGCCTCAGGTATGTGGCAGTGACAGTGACATGCACCCCCACCACCAACTGAGGGTAACAGTAGATGGTGGTTCCTCCCAGGTAACATCCCTCCCTCTGCTCAGCCATATCTGCCTGTGCTGATTTCTTCTTGCCACTTCCGGTTCTGGTTCTGTTGCTTCCTGTTCCATTTCTGCTTCTGAAGCTTGAGACATTCAAGTACCAATAGTGTTTACTTCTGGCTTTGTGAAACATATGCCACATATATTGAATAAGTAACTAAGCAACACTCCTCTGTGAGTGGAACCCAAGGATCCCAACCATCCCTTGGATGGATCTTGGGATCTCTTTGACGGAGGTATACCTTTCTTCAGACAAAGAATATGACTTGGGGACCAGAGCAATAATACAGCAGATACATGTGGTTGACCATGTGAATTTAGAATTCAGAGTTTTTATGCTAAGAATCTGATTTAGGGTAAGAATTTTTTTTTGCTTTTTTGGGTCACACCCAGCAATGCTCAGGGGTTACTCCTGGCTCTGCACTCAGGAATTACTCCTGGAGGTGCTCAGGAGACCATAAGGGATGCAGGGGATCGAATCTGGGCCGGCACAGGCCGGCCTCATGCAAGGCAAATGCCCTACCCGCTGGGCTATTGCTCCGGCCCCTAGGGTAAGAATTTTAACCATGTGAAATTTCTTTTTTCATAGGGGGAACATGTAAGTTGTATTCATATCATTTTTCATCTAATGATTTACTGGTAAAATTATACCGTTTCCTGGAGTAGCTGTAGAAACAAACCATTCCACATATCTTGATCTTAATCTTCTCATTGAACTCCATTACTAACATTACATATAATGGTTGTTCTTTTCATTAATTTCCTTAGAGATGAAACCTGTGGAGGGCCTGTAAACTTTAAATACCTATATATGGAAATTATCATGTAAAATATATGTGGAATCAAAGACAAACCTCAGAGGTCTGGGAAAAAAAACTCAAATTGTCTGTCCCTTGATCATCATTTCACCTGCAATCATTAGCTTTCATGTTAGCCCAGTTGTGGTCTGGGGTGACTGTGAATCTGTTCATCCAATGGTGATATCACCCTGAAGCAGGCTGCCCTGTTTCTCCAGATTCTTTAGACATTAAAAAACAGCCTGAATCATCTCAACAGGGTTTGGCTTGGTTCGCCCCATTCTAGGGCTGCTTCCGTTTTCCTATTCTATAGTCTGTGAAAGAAGGAGGCATTTCAGGGCTGAGACTTTCCCTGAGGCCCAGAGACAAGTACCTGCAGGTCCCTGGCATCTGCAGGAGTTTATAATTAGTAACAGATGAAGGGAACTCACTGGGGGCAGGGAGAAGCCATTTAGGGATTAGCTGGGTCTAGGGAGGAACCAAGGTGATGAAAGCCAGTCCCTGGTACAGGCACCAAGGCCAATGTCTGCAGAGGACAGGAAAATGCTTCTCCTTTTGGTCCCACCTTTTCCAGCAATGAAAGTGACCCATCCACTTGGAATGGGCAGTTTCAAGAGGGAGATTGGCAGGTGAGAAAAGTGGGTTTGGAGTGTGAGATCACATCCTAGACCTAGGAACTTGCCCTTAACTCTCCTTTATCACATGTCCACACATGGTTTCACACAGAAACCAATATACTTTGCCCTCAGTGGGATCCTTTCTGTCTCTAATAAGGATGGATGGAATGCCTGGAGAGATAGTACAGTGGTTAGAGTGCCTTGCAAATGACCCACCAGGTTCTATCCCCAGCATCCTTTAGGGTTTACCAAAATCTACCAGGAGTGATCCCTGATCAAAGAGGCAGGAGTAAGCCCTGAATACTCCAGGCATGGCCCCAAAACCAAACAAATAAAGGGCAGAACACAATTAGGTGAGAATTTACATCTATTGTTTGCTTATAAGCCCCAGAGGATGTTTGGAATAAAACTCAAACCTTGGGCAATAGGTTTATGCAGAGGTTCTTCACTGGAACAACTAATTTGGGCAAGGAAAGAATCAAATGAAGCCCTGGAAGCCAGGACCCCACTTACCCTGACCCCAGTGTCCAGTCACTTACCTTCCTGAGCATGCACCCATCAGACATACTTCTGATAATGGCATACCCTGCTAAGTGTAGCTGATTGCCATGAAGCCTGCAGGAAACTTTTAAGATAGGAGGGGCTGGAGAAGAAAGCTCTTGCTCCCCCACGTCAAACATTCCCACCTCAGGGAACTGCAGATGAGACAAGTGGACAAAGGAATGTATGGAGGTGGTGATTTGGGGGAGGAGTGTTGGTGATTTAGGCTAAGAAATCAGAAACATCGCCACCTATTGGGGAAGTGATGCTATGACTCCGTGATGTAACGACATGATGTAGGAATGACGCAATGAGGCACAGACGTGCCCCTTGTCCTTGGTGCGAAAGGATCGCGGGGATGACACAGCAGGAAGGGCACTTGCGTTGCATGTGGCTGACCCAGGTTTGATCCTCAGCATCCCATATGATTCCCTGAGCACCGCCAAAAGTGATTCTTGAGCACAGAGCCAGGAGTAACCCTTGAGCATCACTGGATGTATCCCAAATTCAGAACCCCCATTCTCTCTCTCTCTCTCTCTCTCTCTCTCTCTCTCTCTCTCTCTCTCTCTCTCTCTCTCCACTCCCTTCTCTCTGTCCCTCTATCCACACACACACTCCAGAGGATTAAGCCAGTTGGGTCCTGCTGACCGCCCAGCAGCTGGAGCTCAGTTCCCTGCAGAGACACAGACTGCTCTCCTTCACTCCAGCTGTGCTTCCACGGAGAACAGAGGATATTGGCTCTTGAAGCTTGAGCTGAATGGGCAGGGGATGCAGGACAGTGGTGGGAGCATGGTTGCTGACACGTGTGAAGTCCAGGCTCCATCCCAAGCATCCCTCTCCCTGTAAATAGCCAGAGCCTCCATTGGTCCTTCATCACTCCAGTGGAGCCTGCAGAAGGCTCTGTCCTCTCCTCCTGCCAATCATTCACGTGACTCCTCCCCTACCAACCCTGCCAATCATTCGTTGATGGCTTGTTTTTTAAAGAAGAATGCATTGGCTTGGGGCCAGAGCAATAGCACAGCAGGGGCGCGTTTGCCTTTGCACGCTGCTGATCCAGGTTGGATCCCGGCATCCCATATGATCCCCCGAGTACAGCTAGGGTAATTTCTGAGAGAAGAGCCAGGGTAACTCCTGAGCATTTGCGGGGTATGACCCAAAAAAGAATGTACTCATTCTCTCTCTCTCTCTCTCTCTCTCTCTCTCTCTCTCTCTCTCTCTCGCTCTCGCTCTGCTCTCAGCTCTCTCTCTCTCCCTCTCTCTCTCTCTCACCCCAGACCCCCACCATCACCACCATCTTTACTCATTCCAGGCAGAATAGAATTGACAGGTGTGTGTGTGTGTGTGTGTGTGTGTGTGTGTGTGTGTATCTTTATGATTAAAAGAAAGAAAGAGATCTCAGGTCACACTCCAGGGCCAGCCTGATTAATCGGTTTTTTAAATTGTTTGATGAATTATATCATTATTTTTGGGATATGGGGGGGTTCTGTGCTCAGAGCTTAATTCTGGCTCTGTCCTTGGGGATCACTTCTGGTGAGCTCAGGGGACAATATGGGTGCTAGGGCTCGAACCTGGGTTGTTCATGTACAAGGCAAATGCCCTCCCCTATGTGCTATCTCTACAGCCCCCATCTATTACAGCTTGTTGTGGAAATAAAAGATGAGACAATGAATAGTGCTTTCCAAGCCACACGTCTTAATATAATTATGACTCTGCCTTCTTACTTTTTTCACTTGATCACTTGATCACTTGACTTCCGTAGATCATTGATTACTCGAGCGGGCACCAGTAACATCTCAGTATGTCCTGGCACATGCAAGATAGCCCAAGGCCATCTGCCCACTCCAGGAACATAAAGAGCCTCAAACCATTCCATCAAGTCATGGGAATGAGGTCTATAATTGTTACTGGTATTTGGCATATCAAATACGACACAGGTAGCTTGCCAGGCTCTGCCGTGTGGGTGTGATAATCTTGTAGTCACCTCAAAACTTGAGCATTTGGGGCCAGGGCGATAGCCCAGCGGGTAAGCGCTTGCCTTGCATACAGCCGGCCCATGCCGGCCCGGGTTCGATCCCTGGCATCCCATATGGTCCCCTGAGCACCACCAGGAGTAATTCCTGAGTGCAGAGCCAGGAGTAACCCCTGAGCATCGCCGGGTGTGACCCCCAAAAAAACAAAAAACAAACAAAAAAAAACTCCGAGCATTTATTGATCAAGCCGGGCTGTGATCACCTCTTCTGGGTGGAGTTCTGATGAGAGGAGTCGGATGTGGAAAATGGCGGCCCTCATGGTATGGGGTTTCCTCTGGCTTCTTACGAGGCACTGCTGGGTTTATTTGGAGATGGGCAGAATTTTTTTTCCTACATAAGTTCGCCTCATATAGCCTTAAATATAATTGTCCTTTCACTTATAATTTCACTTTCACTTCTTGCGAGGCACTGCTGGGTTTATTTGGAGATGGGCAGAATTTATTTCCTACATAAGTTCACCTCATATAGCCTTAAAAGTAATTGTCCTTTCACTTATTTAGCCAGGCAGAAACCATCAAATGTGGTGACGTTTGTATATGGATGAGGAGTTGATCTGTTTCTACAAAAGTTAGTGTGAACATAACTTCCTGCCCAATAAATTCAGTCCACTCCAGCTAGTGTGTGCTCCAGGCATGCATAGAACAGCAAATTCAGACGAGCTCTGTGGGTTTATTGGTTCCACCACTGCCTGACTGAGAGGATATTGCATCATATTGTTCTATAGATCATGCCTATGATTTTGAATAGGATATGACCTTGGCTTCTAATAAATCCTACACTGCCTTATAATAACTCTTGGCTGCATTCCGTTGATAATTCACTCTTTTCTGGATCAATGACTTAGCCCATTGGAGGTAGAATCCAATATATCTCTTTAGTGGATTATTTGTGTGTGTGTGTGTGTGTGTGTGTGTGTGTGTGTGAAACTTGTGATTCTTGAGATACTGTGCAGTGCTCAAGATCAAATACCAGGTAAGCATGCTTTTCATTGAGTGATTGCCAATATCTTTCCCACCTGTTGTTTTTATTTTGAAAATGGGGCTGAAGTGATAATACATGGGGTAGGGTGTTTACCTTGCAAGTAGCCAACCTGAGTTTGATCCCTGGCATCCCGTATGGTCCCCTAAGCATCACCAGGAGTAATTCCTGAGTGCTGAGCCAGGGAGTAACCCCTAAGCATCACCAGGTGTGACCCAAAAAGAAAAAAAGTTCCTTTTCTGGGGAGTTATGGGAAATCAGTTAAGATTCCGAAAATTAGGCTGGAGAGAGGAGTTTACCTTGCGTGAGCTAAACCGAGTTCATTCTAGGCAATCCCTATGGTTCTCCCCCCCCCACCCCCCCCCACCACCCCTTTCCAGCCAAGAGTGATCTCTGAGCACAGAGACAGAAATAAGCCCTGAGCACTGCTGGGTGTGACCCCAAACAATAAAGATTTTGAAAACGAGGGCAACAATAGAAGATGTTATTTGCTTTTAGCAACTCCTGTTGGCTGTTTTGTTATCGAAGCCTGTCTTAGGGCCTGTCTTACAGGGAATATATCCACATCTTATCTCTGACTGTCCTCTGGTTAATGCACCAGGTTTGGTATTTCCAAAGTAAACAGGTCCCTTGGCTGCTATCCTCACACTAAAAGTTGGCAGGAGACAACTGGCCCACCACTGCATTACAGCTCTGAAGATTGATAACAGTGAGAGAAACTTATTGTCAAAGCTGGCCGGGGCAGCTCAGAGGGCTAAGGAGCATTACCTGCACAGACGATGAGAGCACAGGACACAGGGCTGTGTCTGTTCAGCCTCCTGTTGCTATCCTGGGCAGTTGCCTTCACCTCTGAGCTTGAAAGCTACCATCTGTGGCAGAGCTTGTCTTGGTACTAGCAGCAAATCCTGGGTCTGGGGAATCCTGTTCAAAGTGAAATAAATAGGAAGGGGTGAAGGAGATGGTACAGAGGTAAGACTTGCCTTAAGTGCATAACTGGGTTCAGCCCAAGATGATGCATTTTTGCCCTAAGCTTAGAGTTAGGAGTGATCCTCAAGCACAGAGCCAGGAGAAATCTCTAAGCACCACCAGGAGAGATAGCTGAGCCAGGGGTGATCCTGAGCCCTGCCAAGAGTCATCCTGACACAGAGTCAGAAATGATTCCCCAAGCACCACCAGAATCTCTGAGCACAGAACAAGGTTTGGCCCAGAATGCTCTTCCGTTCATCCGAAAATTTTCCTGGTGGTTTTCACTTTGCGGCCTATGAGACCATTGCATGGCCAGCCAGACTAGAGGTCTCTCGTGGAGGGCTGGGCTACAGAATCAGTGAATGTCCAATAGCCTTCTCACTCCAGCCTACACCCTTCAAGATGCCCCAGGGATGAAGTAAGGGCAGGACACACTCCCAGAAAAATATTTTTCTGTCATGACATACCAAGCACACGGAGATGCTAAGAGTGGAGTGTTTTTTGCTGTCATGGTTAGGGTTACATTTTTACTCACTGTGCAGTTCAGAATCTCAGTATCTAGGGAAACGCTAGTGCTGAAACCCCAAGAAGCCAAAGACCTTGAGACGATTTTTTTTTAAATTTAGGGGTGTAGGTTTGGGGCCACACCTGGCAGCGCTCAGTGCTTGCTCCTGGCTCTGTGCTCAAGGATCCGTCCTGGCGGAACTTGAGGAATCCTATGGGATGGTGGGTATTAAAATGTAAGCAGGCTGGACCGGAGTGATAGTCAGCAGGTAGGGCATTTGCCTTGCACGCAGCCGGCCTGTGCCGGCCGGGTTCGATCCTCAGCATACCATATGGTCCCCGAGCACCACCAGAAGTACTTCCTGAGTGCAGAGCCAGGAGTAACCCCTGAGCATTGCCAGGTGTGACCCAAAAAAGCAAAATAATAATAATAATAATAATAATAATAATAATAATAATCCCTATGTTCCTGTTTGTCAGGATTATTCCTGTGACATCTAATTCATCAGACAAATTTTAAACTAGAAAAAAAAACTATGAGTAACAATGGTTTGGAGAAACCCCTTCTAGAAACAACCCCTATCCCTCCCCCACAATCAAGTGGTGAAGAATTAATCCCAGTGAATATATGCAATTCCCTGGACTGATGGTAGACTGAGGTGGAGCTTGCCTTGCACGTGGTCGGCCAAGGTTCAATTCCTGAAACCCTATAAAGTTCCCCAAACCAAAGGTTCAATTCCTGGCACCCCATAAGTTCCCCCAAGCCCCCTGGGAGTGATCCCTGAGCACAGAGCCTAGAGTAAAACCCGAGCACTGCCAGTGTGACCCTCAAACAAAACAAACAAAAAATGATACCCCAAATTCTAAATACATTTTTCTTCAGTCTCATTTTATCTATGGATGATCACATAAGTGAATAAATACCTTCTTTTTTCCCTGGTCAATCTGTATTTTATTCAATTCATTCATAGACTCCCAACTTAGTACCTCAAAGGGTAGAAAAAAAAACTTCTATACCCAAGAATGCTGTTCACTATGCTGTATACTACTTTAATAAATAAAACTACTCATAATGTTAAAAAAAAAGAAACTAATGGTGGTGGGACCAGAGTGAAAGCATAGGGATAAGGCACTTGTCTTACATGTGAATGACCTCGATTTGATCCCCAGCATCACATAGGGTCCCCACAGAAGTGATCCCTGAGTACTGCCAGGTGTAGCTCCAAAACAAACAAATAAAAAAAAATACATATGGTATGGACACAAAAAAAAGTCATGCCACTATCGACTGACTTAAGTTTTTTAAATTATGCTAAATGAAGATAATAAGGTGGGTAAATTTCATAGTCTATAAAATGTTTGTTTCATGAGGCCAGAAAGATAGCACTGTGGTTAGGGCACCTGCCTTGTCTGAGGGCCAACTCTGGCAATTTGGGTTCAAACCTTGAGCACCTTTAGGAGTTACCCCTGAGCACAGAACCAGGAGTAAGCTCTTAGAACTGCCAGGTATGGAACCAAATATATATATAAAACACACATACAATAGAATTATTCAATATGTTATTTATAATTATGCAATATACAATAATATATTATTTTTCCCCTTGTCACAATACAGAAAAGGCTGAAAAGTAAACTTATTTACAGGTGATTATTATTGTAGTTATTACTATTTTATTTATTTTTTGGGTTACACCCTGTGATGCTCAGGGGTTACTTCTGGTTCTGCACTCAGGAATTTCTCAGTGCACTGGGGACAATATAGGGTAACCAGGGATTGAACCGGTTCAGCCATGAGCAAGACAAACATCTTACTTGCTGTATTATCCCTCCGATCCCTATTGTTTTATTCTTGGTACCTTCCCATAGTAGCCAAGTTCATTAAAGTTGGTCATAAACACAGTTTTACTTAGATATAAAATGATGACTATTATTCGCCCCCTTTTAGAAAAGTTTCCAAATTCATTTATACAGGGATTAAACCCAGGGCCTTGCATGTGCCATCAAATGCTCCGTGTCACATGCCCAGTCCCTGGTATCCACACGCCTGGTAGGTTTGGCTGCAAACCAAATGCTAGAGATATTGCATACTCTCATGGTATTCCATTTCTTCCATTTTAGCACAATCCAATTTCTTTCCAATTCTTTGGTTAACTTACTCAACTCTTCTCCAAACAGAGAGGGGTTATTGACAAAGGTTGTGAGTTTGTTTGCTCACCTTCATTTCACAGGGTCTCCAAAACTTATTAGTAGAGAATCAGAATCAAGCAGAGACAAGAACTTGTTGACTATTTCTATGAAGGGGACCAACATCCCCGTCGGACTCCCTTCAATACCCAGATTCTAGAGACTGAACATGAAATGTTGCTGCATGCAGCTGTCCATAAAGGTGAAATCATTTTTGAGGTTCAGCCAAAGAAATTTTCATTTCAAAAGGAATCCAGCCTGAACACAAATTCTGGTAGAAGAGACAGAGGAGAGAGATGAAATTAAGCCATTCCTATGGAAGTCACAGGACTTTAGGAGTCCGGTATTTAGTCTGAAATTTGGGAGTGGCAATTCATTCTATCCTTTTAAATTCTTGAGCTCTGTGTGTAGATTATAGGAAACTCTTGTGGTCCTTTGTATTTAGAAATATCGACCCCACATCATAACTCCCACCCCACCTATGGGTTTCTTTATTCCACAGGATTGATGGGCAGAAGTGATTTATACCTATGCTGATGACTTATCTGTGACTTCTGTTTGGATAGAAGCCTTGTATTTATTTACTCAAGACATGGGATTTTTCCATCACAATGGAAGCATTGGGGATTTTCCTATCTTTAATCTTCAACTACTTTCTTTAAAACTTCTGATAAATTGTACTCTGACATGGCCCCGTGATTCCTCCTAGAAGGCAAAGGGAAGAAAAACTGGTGCCAAGTGTCCTGGAGTTGCTAAGGGCCTCCTGAGGGCCGAGAGACAGTCAGACCCAAACACTAGGAGAGACATGCTCTTCTCATTATCTTGCAGGTGGAGGTGTCTTGGCTAATCTCCATCTTCCTTTTCATTCAAAAAATACATGAATTCTTATTCTTACTTTCCTGTGTTGCCCTGGGCTTTGTGTTGACATGCTTTATAGAGTGATTTCATAGTTGCTGAAATGTAATGTATGCCTAACTCTTGAAGCTATGACACCCTTCATCTTAACTATTAAAAATAAAAAATTTTGTTTTCTAAATGATGCTTCAGAGGGAGGCAGCTAAATTGGAAATTCCCATCAGATTTATGGGAAAGCGGGGAATGAATCCCCATTAGTGGGAGGTTAATGAGAAATTCCAAATCCGCTGGATGATTTGACGGCCCCTGGCTTGCCGTAAAAATAATAATCCACGTCATGAATTTCTTCCTGTACTTAGTTTAGTGTTTCTCAACCTTGTTTCCTTCCTGTGTGCCCCCTATCCTACTGGTTGGCCTCTTAGACTCATGGTGTTGCCCCCATTTACTTGATTTTTTGCCTGGAGCCTCCTTAGAATATCCTTAGGGGTCCCCAGTTTAGAAAAACTCCCAGTGAGGAAAACAACTAATCAATGAAGTTCCAATAATGAAGTTCCAAAGTTTGGACTATCAAATATTTGCTTATCACAACCCTATCTCCAAGTACTCCATAAAATGAACTTAACATTCTTCCAAGCAAATCTATCTAGATATGCTTTCTAAAAAACTTTTTAATTTAATTAATTTTTTACATTATGTCACTGTGAGATATACAGCTACAAAGTTGTTCACAATTGGGTTTCAGTCACACAATATTCCAACACCCCTGTCCCTTCACTAGTGCGCATTTCGCACTACCAATACCCCAGTTTTCCCCCTTCACCCCACGCCCAATCTGCCTTATGGCAGGTATTTTTCTTCTCTTTGTCTCTGTCTCTGTCTCTCTCTTGTGCTCTCCTTCCTTTTGGAAATTATGGTTTGCAGTACAGGTACTAAAAGGTCACCACGGATATCCCTTTACCTAGATATACTTTTAACTGGTGTGACCTAAGCCTGGCTTCATACTCTTGTTAAGTGGCATGAAATTTCTCTCAAATCCTTGTTGCCTCAGTGATAGGTCAAAGGAGAGTCCAGGACTTTATAATGAGTAGGATTGGTTGAGGAGTTTGGTACGGGGTGGTGACTCTGTGTTCCAGAGTAAATAAATACTGAACTTCTTTGCCTGAATAGTTACCTCCTCCACCTTCCCCCACAAGCTCTAGGGTCTTTAGAAAGATTGTAGCTATTGTATTGGGTCAAGTTGGGTCAAAAAGAATATATCAAACTCCAGGGAAAGCACAGCAGGAGGCTGGATAGTCAGTGGAAGGGTCCTGTCTTGGAGACAGGAGACCCAGATTTGATCTGCAGCACTGCCCCACACACACCTGGGGTGAGCCCTGATTCCTGGAGCCACAGTGAGCCCTGGCAAGCACTGTAACCTGACCCAGTACATGAGTCCCGGTCATGGTCACCACAATGCAAGGGAAGGGAAGGGGAATTTTTTAAAAATGTAAAACGAAAAGAGGAGTGCCACATATTGAATGGCTGAGTCACCATCTGGTGACAATCCTGCTCTCTGTCACATGTGCTTGCAAAAAGAAAGACAGAAAAGGAAGCCAGGAGCAAGGGCTGGGAGAAAGGAGGAGAGGAGCTGCTGGATAATCTATCTCTCTCTTTCAGCTGAGCCTGAGACAACCACAGTAGTCCCTGGGTGTCTAGCAAGAAAATTACCAATTTATTTTATTTTTTATTGATAAATGTATCGCCTTTAGATATACAGTTACAAAGTTGTTCATGATTTGTTGCAGGACACCTAAAAGCCTAGGCCTCTGCATCTGCCCTAGATTGCCTCCTGCCAGTCACTTCATAGATAGGGGGATAGTCTGAATGTGGCAGTTTACCTGACCGTGTATTCTGTACTGGCTGGTATAAATATTCTCTCATGCTACCACAATCATCGTGGGACTAGCTAGATCTTACTAGCATATTTGCCTGGCCACGTTGGATCTCTAAGTAATTAGACCAGAGAGAAATGCTGTTTGCCTCCAAGCAAGCAAGCATGGCTCCCTGATAACTCAAAGGCAACTAAAATACAAAACTACCGTGAAGTAGACGCAGACTCTTGTGAAGGCTTGGAGAAATATTTAACTGGCATTAGTATTAGTCTTTGGTACAGAGACATGCCATCTCAGAAACCCCCTTCTCTACCCTATAAAGGCAATTCCAAGCAGATCTTGGCTCAAGATATTAGGTGAGGTACTGGGAGAAATTACCTGAGGGCATTTGATCCTTCCTGCCAGGGGAAGTTACATTTAGCTTATAGCTTCTCTCAGCTCTGCTAGGAGGCTTTTAATTAGCTCTGGGTCCTTGTAAACAACCAGATGGCCTCCTGAAGTTGCTACATTCTATAGAGCTATTTTCCTGTTTTCATCTCTAGATAGCCCAGCCCAGAATGGGCTGGGCTGGGGAGTTTGGGTGGATTTCTAGCTATAAAATAAGCTGCAAGAAGAAAGAAGCTTTCCTCTTTTTTCCCTTTTAGCCATTTCGGCTTCCTTGGTGTTTTGCTTCTCTGTCCTCTCCATTCTCTGTTGGGCCTCAACACGTGGTGGCAGCCATCTTGGCCTACACCTGGCTGGGGCCTAGCTGGGAACCCAGAGTCTGGAGGTTTTCCCTGCTCTTGGATTGTATATTGGAACCTGTGATAGTAAAGCCCTTTTAAAACTGCATCAGATTCCTGAGTCTTCATCCATTCCCTGCCGGCCGGAGGTAGAAGGGAACTTCGCTTCCCGACACTGTCGAGGACCCCGGGGCGCTCTCCGACAATGATTGGGTTTCAGTCATACAGTTCCAACACCCGTTCCTTCACCAGTGCACATTTACCACCACCAATGTCCCATTTTCTCTCCTGCCACCCCTATTCTCAGTCTGCTTCTGACTCTTTGGCACTTTCCTCTCTCTCTCTCTCTCTCTCTCTCTCTCTCTCTCTCTCACCTTTTAGGCACTGCGGTCTGCAATACTGTTACTAAAAGGTTATCAAGTATACCACTTTACCTCCTTTCAGCACTTATTTCTTATCCAGAGTGATAATTTTCAATGAACAAACACAATTTCGGTTACTTATAACCAGAACAGTTTCGGGGCTGGGGGTGGGCACACCGGGTGGTGCTCAGGGCTTACTCTGGATCTTCAGTAGGAATTACTCCTAGTAGTGCTCAAGGGACCCTATGGGATTCTGGGGATTGAACATGGGTCAGCTGCTTGCAAGGCAAGTGCCCTCCTTTCTGTACTGTCACTCCAGTTCTAACAAGAAGTTCTTATTTGTTTGTTTTGGGGCCATATTTGATGGTGCTAAGGACTTACTCCTGGCCCTGTGTGCAGAGATCAGGCAGGACTGAAGGACCATATGAGGTGCTGGGGATGTAATGAGGGTCAGCTTTGTGCAAGGCAAGTACCCTCCCGCTACACTCTCTTTCTAGCCTCTACTCAGAACAATTATAAGAACTGACCAGGAGCAGGACCAGTGGCTAAGCACCTGCCTTGCAAGCTTAAGGCCTTGAGTTTGATCCCTGGTGCCATCCATATGTGCCTTATCCAGTTCCAGGAGCTCTGCTGGCCATGATTTCATGCTGCCCCAGTCAGGGATGTGTGATCCAGAACTGCAAAGACGTGTGAGGACCAAACCACCCAGCATGTGTGACCCTAGAGTCACCACACAAGACACAACAAAGGAAAGGAGGAGTAAAAAAAAATCTACCAAAGAAGATTAAACAGGGACTGAAGTGATAGCACAGTGGGGGAGGGACGGTTAGCTTGCATGCACCAAAAGGGTTCAATTTCCAGTATCCCATAGAGTCTCCTGAGCACTGTAGGAATGATTACTGAGTGCAGGGCCAGAAGTAAGCCCTGAGCATCACTGGTTGTGGCCCAAAACCAAACTAAATTTTTTTAAAAAAGAAAGGTTAAATTGGGGCCAGAGTGATAGTCCAAGTGGGTAGGGTGTTTGCCTTGCATATGGCCAACCTGGGTTCGATTCCCAGGCATCCCATATGGTCCTCCAAGCACCTCCAGGAATAATTCCTGAGTGAAGAGCCAGGAGTAAACCCTGAGAATTTCTGGGTGTGACCCAAAAAGCAAAAATAAAATAAAATAATAAAAATAAAACAAGGTTAAACTATGAGGCTGGAATGATAGTACAGCAGGTAGGGCATTTGCCTTGCATACAGCTGACCTGGGTTAGATCCCTGGCATCCCATATGGTACCCCTGAGCACTGTTAGGAAGAACTTCTGGAGTGCAAAGCAAGATGTAACCCTTGAGCATCCGCTGGTGTGACCAAAAAAAAAAGAAAAGAAAAGCTAATGGAGTGATAAAGGTGGCTCAGAGAGCTGACTACATGCTTCTCAATAGACAGTCCAGGCTCGGGGTAACACATGTCCTCTGAGTACCATCAGGAATGACCCCAGCGCAGAGCCAAAAAAAGCTAGAAACAGCTTCTCAGCACTGCTGGTTTTAGACCAAAAACAAACGGAAAAGTTTGGGGTGGGTTTTTTGTTTGTTTGCTTTTTGGACCATGCCCAGTTGTGCTCAGGACTAATTCCTGGCTCTGCACTCAGGGATCACATCTGGCAGGCTCTGGGGACCATAGGAGGTGCTAGGGATTGAACTTGGGTTGTCTGCATACAAGACAAGCACTCTACCCTCTGTACCACCATTCTGGCCCCCAAATCAAAAGAATTTGGGGGTAGAGCAATGCTTGATGGATGGAACCCTTACAGGAAACCTGGGTTTGAGCCCTGGCACTCTATGGGAGAAGTTCTGAGACATGAGCCACTCAACTGTTGGGTGAAATCAGAGTCGTGGCTTCTAGTTAATGACAATCTTTGTGCCATAGAAGCTTCGAATTTTTAAGCTGTAATTTCATCATAAACCAGGTATGGGGGTATGGAGAAAAGTCCAGTGGGAGGGCGCTTGCCTTGACCACTGCCAGTCGGGGTTCAACCCTTGGTATCTCATAAGGTTCCCCAGCTCTGTCAGGAGTGACTCCTGAGCACAGAGTCAGGAGTAATCCCTGAGCACCACTGTGTATGACATCCCCAAAACAAAACCAACCAGGCACATTTTATAGCAAAAAGGCAAGGAAAGCAGTTACTCTGGGGAAAAGAACCTTGAATCCATGATAAATGTAGTGAGTACGTCCTGTTACCCTGGTCTCTGCCTTCAGCTTTCCGCTCAGATGTGTGCTTGGCAGGGGACAGGCCCTGGGGGCAGGGGACAAGGTGTGTGGGGAGGCTTGATGGATCAGGGGGTGCTCTGAGAGCTTGGTATCTGCAGACTGGGGGGAAGAGGCGACGGACATAGAATTGAGGAAGGGAAGGGATGCTTGGGGAAGGTTGCCACTGTGGAAAATTTGCAAAGTTAGAAAAGTGAGTCTCCCCAAAAAAAAAGTAAGTGAGTCTTAAGTTTAGGAAACAGTGGAAGGAAACAACTGGAAAGTAAAAACTTCATCTTGCATCTGTTCTTGGGCACTTGGATTGTGGCCTTTTGGTCATACCTGGCATGCTCATGGTTACTCCTGGCTCTGTACTCAGGAATTCCTCCTGGAGGTACTCAGGGGACTATATGGGAGGCTAGGGATCAAACTGGGTTCAGCTGCATCTAAGGCAAAAGCCCTACCCACTCTACTATCACTCCGACCCTGTGTCTTGATCTTGGTTGTGGACAGAGCAGTAGTGAAGTTCAGGCATGCAGACGTCCTCTTGGATTACAGTTTCTCAAGTTCTGGGTGTTGGTGCCCAGAAGTAGAGTCTCTGCAGTCATCTGAAAGTTCTGTTTGTAGAGTTTTGAGGCCCCAAACACTTCCTAAAGAGTTGGGAGACCCTATGGGATGCTGGGAATCAAACCTGAGCAGCCACGGTCAAGGCAAGCTCCCTACTTGCTGGGCTATTTCTCCAGCCCCACTATATTTCTCTGAAGTAGGAAATTTCCCTGAGCCTTCTCAACCCCCAGTTCTCTGGGTCAGGTCTTAGGCTTCCTGAGGCGCTGACTTTCCCAGGCCTGACCCAGGCCCCACAAGTGCATGGGAGTTTCTCTCTCACCTCCGCACCAGCAATGATGGTGTCTGTTCTCTTTGCTGCCCAGTGTAATACTTCTCAGCTAGGAGAGGAGAGGAACTCTCGTGTGTTTGCTGCAATATGGATGGAACAGGATGGCATATGTAAGGGGGTGTGAGTCAGATGTTGGAGAGACAGATGAGATGATCTCGCTCAGTGATGGAGAACAGAGAGAAAGTGAGCGGTTAGAGCAGTGGAAGCAAAACCCTGAGATCTGATCCAGAGAACTGGGGGTTGAGGACGCTTGGGGAAATTTCCTACTTCAGATCAAGTACAGTGGGGCTGGAGAAATAGCCCAGCAGGAAGGGAGCTTGTCTTGACCCCAGCTGCTCAGGTTTGATTCCCAGCATCCCAGAGGGTCTCCCAAGCACTTCCACTTCCAGGAGTGATTCCTGAGTGCAGAGCCTGAAGTCATACCTGAGCTGCTTCTTTTTTTTTGGTCACACCTGGTGATGCTCAGGGTTAATTCTGGCTCTGTACTGAGGAATTACTCCTGGCAATGCTCGGGAGACCCTATGGGGTGCTGAGGATTGAACCTGGGTCTGCTCGCATGCAAGGCAAACGCCCATCCTGTTGTGCTATCATTCAGGCCCACCCCTGCTTCATCAGAAGGTAGCAGGGGGCAGGTGTAATGGTGGGGGTGGATGAACTGGGGTCCTTCTGCAGCTATTGCAAAAGAAAGAAAGACTAAAGTTGATACCCTGATTTAAAAAAAAAACTAAAAAAAAACTTGAGGGATGAATTTTAAGTGGAAAGATGACTGGAAAAAGAAGGACAATGATGGGGGAGCAACAGGCTAATCACTAGGTGTCAGGCAGCAGTGGGACCCCCAGTGAGTGCTTGAGGGGGACAATCAGATGTGTATGTGAGCAGGGGCTGGACTAACTGGATTTAATTGGAGGCCACTGCAGGATGATTTTCCAGGATGGTTTTCCACTGCAGGAGGATTTTCCAGAAGGATCAAATTGCACAGGCTCTGGGGAGGTCTCTGATGCTGGGAACTGGGCAGGGAATCCTGAGGGAAAGTCATAGAAGTCCTCACAGGGATGGGCCCAGAGTCTGCGTCCCAGAAACCACACCCTGGGCTGCTCAACCAAGACGTGCCGGCTTGGCCCAGCCTAACCCAGAGCGGAAACTGGTAGCAAATTTCACAGAGCCGCCTCTCAGCGGCTGCTCACAACAGGACAGCTCCTGTTGGCAATGTTACAGCAGGGTTGGACACAGCCCCATCTCCCTCCCTTCTCCCTCCATTTCCTCCCTCTATCTCTGTTTCCCTCTCCCTTTGTCTCTCTCCTTTCTCTCCTATTCTCCCACTCACTCTATTCTTCTCCCCCTACCTCAGGGTCAAAGAAACAATAAAGCAGAAGCCACTTACCTTGCTTATGGATGATCTGGATTCAATATCTGACACCACTTGTGGACGTCCCCTTGACACTACCAGGAGTGACCCTTGATCAAAGAGTCATGAGTTAGGTCTGAGAACAGCCAGGAAAATTAATAGTTATCCCTCTAGCTAATGACCTGCCCATCTAACTATTCATCTCACGCTTTATCTACTATCCATCTATTGATCCAAATATTGGTTCATCATTCTGTCTTGCTATCCAAATGCCTATACATTTGTTCATCTATGTATCTGGCTACTGTCTATCCACCCATATATATCTATTCACTTATCTATTTATATGTCTATCCGTCTTTCCATCCATTGTCTGTCTACCACCCATCTGTTGGATTCATTGATCTGTCATCCAACCATCTATCCACCACCCACCAAACCGTCCATTCATTCATCCACCATCCATCTGTCCACAATCCATCTATCCACCGTCCATCTATCTACCACCTATCCACCATCCATCCATTCATCCATCTATCTATCCTTCTATACGCCATTCGGTCCATCTACCATCCATCTGTGCTGAAGAATCAAACTTGGAGTCTCACAAATGTGAGCCATAATCTCTCTTACTCTTCTAGCCCCATAGGCTCTATTTCAGTTTATCCCTATTTTTTTAAGAAATGTGGTCACAACATTGTTAAAACATGTTTTGGGTACAAAGTAACTGTGTCACCACTGTACCACTGTCTTCCCGTTGTTAATGGATTTGCTTGAGCAGGCACCAGTAACATCTCCGTACACCCTGTCCAAGCAAGTGTAACCTAAGGCCATTTGCTTGCTCCAGGGACAGGAAGAGCCTCAAACCATTCTTCAGGTCATGGAATTGAGGTCCATAATTGTTACTAGTTTTTGGCATAACAAATAAAACACGGGTAGCTTGCCAGGTTCTGCCATGTAGGTGGTATATTCTCAGTAGAAGGCACACACCTCGAGCATTTACTGATGAAACTTAAAGGGGAAAGATCAGGTTTTCTGATGGAGCTCTGAGGAACTATGAAATCTGGATGTTGAGAATGATTGACCGCATGATGTGTGGATTGCTCTGGCTTCTTGCTAGACTTACTGGGATGATGGGTATCAGTTAGAATCTGTCTAGAACTGTATACAGTGTATAAATGTGAAAGATCCTGGAAAGGACCTTATCTTAAAATCAGTATTATCTAAGAATATTGCATGGCCACTTTGCGGCCACACACCAATGGAGCTATGGGTCTGGCGTGGGTGGGTCTCTCTTCCCAGGTAGCTGGCATGGAGGCTGAGGAAAGGGCAGAGCCCAAATTTCCGACCCTAGTCTGGCCAGCGTGGTCCCTCCCCCGCATGTGTGAGTGAACCCTTGTTCACCATGTTCCTCAAATGCCAGAGGCCCTCCACACTGTTCTGTGTCTCTTTGCTCCAACTCTTGTTTCCCCACTGCTTGCTGATCTTTGATCCACAAGCCTACAGGGTCGTGTATGTTTGGACAGTGCTAGGGGCTGTACTCAGGGCTCATGCATGCCAGACCAGTGCTCCCCGCCCTGTGCTCTTCAGGGCATGTCCCCTGTTCCCTGAAGCAGAAGGTCTTGCTTTGTCAGGCGGTTTTGGCTTATCCTGAGCTTGGGCTGGAAATACCCAAAGGCGCCTGTTCCTTGTATGGCTGGGGTGGGTAAGCCAGTGGTTCTTAGAGACGGTAACTCAGGGTCACAGTGGAAGGGGGAATTCTGCCTGAAGCCGGGAATGGGGATGACGTTATCTCTGTCCTTCCTTGGGCCCCAGAGATCATGCTGGGGGCCCCAAAGTAGAGATGGGGGAGACAGCTGCACAGTGGCCCACAGCAAGACCATAGGGTGGTAGGGAAGCCCCAGTGACTGCTGTCAGAGCCCTGGGAGTGGGGGAGAAATGAGGACAATTGGGACCATGATCACCTTAAGGGACAAGGTCAGAGAGACAGCACAACCTCTCCTGAGGAGAGGACCCAGTCACTGAAGTGATTTGGACCTTCCAAGGTTGAATGGAAAGAATCAGGCAATTGCTACTCTATGGAATAGTTTGTGGAGCAAAAAAAAAAAATCCTTTCCTTTAGTTTATTCTGGAAATAAGAATATAGATATTTAAGATATAAGAATAAAAGATATTTAAGCATCTCTGTAGAATTCATTTTAAATAGAGAAAGATAGGGGCTGGAGCATAGTACAGCGGGGAAGGTGTCTGACTTGCCCTTGTTTACCTGGGTTCAGTCCCGGCACCACATGTGGTCTAAGCCCTACAGGAGTGATTCTTGAGTACAGGGCCAGGAGAAAGCCCTGAGCATTGCTGGGTATGGCCCAAAAAACCAAAAAAAGGAAAGAGAGATAGAGAGAGAAATGGAGAGAGACAGACAGACAGAGAGACAGAGTGACAGAGAAAGAGACACAGAAAATCAGGACCAGACAGAATAGGTGCGTGCATACGGGAGGTACAGGGATAGATTTCTGCCATACCACCAGGAGTGATCCCTTAGCATTAAGCCCTTTAGTAGAGTCAGGTGTGACCTCAGAGCACACAAACAAAAAAAGAAAAAAGTAAAAAAAAAAAATTGTGCCACTTGTCTTGTACCTCACTCATGGGACTTCAGAAGAGTAAATTACAGGGTAAAATGCCTTTATTGCTGGTGCACTTTATTTCAGGGGGTGGTTGGGGTTCTGCTTGGCATTCTTTGGATCTGAGTCACATTTTGGGAGGCCTAGGAACAGGACCTGGAAATGAACAAGTCACTCACATACTAAGATTATGTTTTATGTGTCCAGCATCTTTTGAAAGAGTTTTATGTGTGGTATCTGATGCATACTTTCTTCCAGAGTTCCAGAAACACTAAAAAAAGTATTACAGCCTTCAGCATCAGGATTCGGGATCAGAGAAGGACATTTTAGCCAGAGTCACAGCCAGTAAAGAGCAGAGTGGGAATTTACTGTCTTTCACTGTGTAATCCTCACCACCACATAATTGTCACACCCTGTTTTGTTTTTCAGTTCAAAAATTGGTTTTGTCTTTAAAAGCTTCACAGGGACCAGAGAGGTAGTGCAGGGGGTTAGAGCTCCTGCCTTGCATGTAAGTGGACCCTGGTTTGAGTCCATTGTCCCCTGAGCTTTTCCATGTGGAGCACAGCTGAGGTGACCCAAGTGACTCCCTACACCACAGATCCTAGGCAGCATTTATATCACTTCCTGGGGCCTCACCTTGAGTTACCAGGCTGGTTGGCTGAGTACTGCCAGGCCCCTGAGTACCACCAATTGGGGAGACACCCCCCCTGCCCCCTATTTAATATATCACTTGACATCCTGTTATTCATTGATTTGCTCGAGCGGGCTCCAGTAACATTTTCGTTTGACCCTATCACATGCCAGTGTAGCCCAATGGCATCTGCTTGCTTCAGGAATACAAAGAGCCTCAAATCGTTAGTTCAGGGTCTTGACAAAGAAGTCTGACCATCTTGTAGGTGGGAGACCACGTGATCTTTTGATGTCCCGTGAGCTGGTCTGTAACAGCTCTAGTCCAGTGATCATCTCCAAATCGCATTACATGTCCAGCCCATATGATTTTTGATGCCTTGGAAAATGAGACAGCGTCCCTGACTCTGGATCGTCGACGGAGGTCGGAACTCCGAATTCCTTCTCTCTCACTTGAGAGAGGCCCAAGCATAGCTCTTTCGGTTCCTCTTTGGGAAACCCGAATAGTGTTATATATATAATATATTATATATATTTAATACATAAATAAATGAAAGTTTACATCCTGGATTCACCCCCACATTTTTTTTGCCAAAAAAATAAGCTGATATGAAATTTATGATGATGATGCAGTGAAATACAGTTGTCTCATCAGGATAATGATCCAGTGAAATATGGTTGCAGGGGTCTCTTCCGGGGTTGCAATCCTGGAAGAGATCCAGACCCATCCACTTCAGACCCACAGCTGCGCTGCTTGGCGGGCCCCATGTGGAAGCAACCCATGGAGCTGACCTCCCGGTAAGGGGCTCGTCCATCCCCTGACCGAGTCCAACATTGCTCCAAGGGTTTGCTCTCATGAGCAGGGGAGAGACCATGCTGGCCGGACTCGAGTGGAGTTTGGGGCCCTACTCTTTCCTCCGCCTCCATGCCAGTTGCCCCGGAAGAGAGAGACCCACACATGCCAGACCCACATGTCCCTTGGCGTGCGGCCTCAAAGTGGCGCTGATATTTTTATAGGATAATGAATTTTGCATAAGGTTCTTCCCAATTTCTTTCACATTTATACATAGTAAACAGTTATAGACATGTTTTAACTGATACCAGTAAGCCTGGCAAGAAGCCAGAGCAAACCACACATCATGCAGTTAGTCATTCTCAACATCCAGACTCCATAGTTCCTCAGAGCTCCATCCAAGAGAAAACCCGATCTTCCCCTTTAAGTTTCATCAGTAAATGCTCGGGTTGAGAGCCTTCTACTGAGACTATACCACCTACACGGTAAAGCCTGGCAAGCTATCGTGTTTTATTTGCTTTTATGCCAAAGACTAGTAACTATTATGGACCTCAGTTCCATAACCTAAGAATGGTTTTGGGCTCCTCCTGTTCCTGTAGCAAGTAGATGCCCTTGGGTTGCACTTGCTTGTGACAGGACTAACGGAGATCTTACTAGTGCCCACTCGAGAAAATCGATGAACAATGGGAAGACAGTGATACAGTGATACAGTGAAATATGGTAGTCTGGCTTGCCCTAGAGACTAAGTAAGTCTGCAGGGACTGACAATCATTTGAGGTATCTCAGATACCCCCGCAAACTTCAGTAGTGCCATGTTTTACTTCTCCACCAACCTGACATCAGTTATTTCCTCATTCTGATCTCCTGGGAGGTTTCAAAGTTCCCTGATATGCTAAGACATTCTAGGGAGTCACTCAGGTTTGGGAGCCACACCAGGCTGTGCAGGGACCCCACCTGTCTCTGTGCCTAGGTTGCCACCAGCGGTGCTCAGGGGATCTAGCCTGGGTTCTGCTCCATCACTTCAGTTGTCTGTCCTGAGTTTGGGGGGGCTGAAATTCATCCCCTAATATACAATACCCATAATACTAATTTCTTACAATTGTTCACTGGAAATTTTTTTTCTGAAAAATCCTGAACTGTGAATCTCATTGTACATTCCCCATCTTGCCCCCACCCCCATTTTTTCCTGACTTCTCTTTGACAAGTTAGAGGTCAGGGACTAAGAATGAGAAACAGCGGACTTTAGCTAAATCTTATGACTCTGATGGACATACTACATGGAAACCAGAGCCTGAGTTTTTATCTTCCTGAGATTTGGACTTTTCATAATATTTTATCACATTCCATTGTGTGGGAATCTAGCAAGGGGCAAAGGTTTTCAGAAAACAGGGTTCAATTTCATTAACAAGGTAATGCCTTGCTCTACTGGTTATGACTCAGTAGGATAAACACTATGCTGAGCATGTTTATGTGAACACTATCTGGGTGAGCACTGTTGTGTGAGCACCACTCTGGCAAGCTCTGTCCTGGGAGCACCACCTTGTTTCCCAATGTTTAAATATAATACAATGAGCATGTTCTGAAAGGTGAGTGGAAGATTTCCCAAAGCTCTGTAATCATAGTAGAAACACTAAGGAAATTTCAGAAATGTCTGTCGGCCTTGAAGCTTACAAAGAGGATGAGATGGAGAAGAAGGAATTCCAGAGTAAAGCAAGGAAAGAAAGTCAATCAATACAGCTCAATAAAGATGCCTCCAGGGACTACGGGGGTGAATGGTTCCCTGGAAGCTAAGACAACTTTGCACCAAATGGGAAAGTGAAGAAATAAAGTAGGGACTGATGCAGAGGTGGGGAGGGCATTTGCCTTGCACATGGCTCACCCAGGTTAAATCCCTGGCATTCCATATGGTCCCCTGAGCATCACCAGAAGTAATCCCTGAGTGCAGAGCCAGGAGTCACCTCTGTGCATCACCGGGTGTGTCCCCCAAACCAAGCCTAACAAACAAATAAAATAACACAGAAATCCTAAGGAATCCAGGTAGCACCTGCCAGATTACAAAAAAGCTTTTGTTACAAAGAAAGCTTGAGTTGGTAATTTCTTTTTTTAAAGCAGCGATGTTTCACTGTCATGATGGGGAATGTTTATTGCTGGTGACAATCCTAATGTCTCACTGTTTCTAAGAAATCTTCACTTCCAGGGCATTAGGATTTCCCCTGAGCATCATTGGCTTCACTTCCAGGTGCCAGGTGTGTCCCTGCTGAGCCATGACTGTGACTTGAACAGTCTCCTGCCCTGAGTGGGTGTCCCGGTGCCCCACCTTTCCAGTTCTTGGCTTGAGTCACAGTTGGACACTTCAGACTGATAATTCCTTTTGTCAGCACCGACTGACATGATCCAGACCAAGGCTGAAAAGAATCAGCCTCCCTTAGCCCAGTCTCTGCCCTTTCACATTATATCCTATGCAGGCTCTGTATTTCTTAGCTGTGAACCCCCAAAGCTGTCCTTCATTTTCTGAGACCTCCTTAACCTTTCTACTACAGCAGAGTTTTGGGGGGGCTGCCCACTTGCCTTCCAGTACTTACCTATATGCTTCATATTTAAATTGTTGAAAAAACAAGGTGGTGCTCCCAGGACAGTGCTCTTCCAGATGATTACTCACATTATAACACTCAACAGAAATGTTTTTTTCTTAGCTATGCTCATGAAACAGTGCTCATAGGATAATTATTGTAGAATAGTGCTTACCTGAGTGCTCACAAGAAAGTGCTCACGCTGTATTGCTTACAGAACAAGGCACTCTGTGGCGGCACTCGCAAGATGACACAGAAACATTTTGGAAAAAATTTGAACACCTCAACAGAGAGAGGCTGATACAAAGGAGTGTATTCTAAGGGTGATGCTCACAGAGAAGGAGGACTGAAGGGGAAGAAGGACACCTGAGGGTCCCTCTGTCTTTCCAATGGAATGGGCGTGGGGGATTCTCCCATTTCTGTTTTGGAAATGACTGAATATATTCTTCTCAGGTTTACTGAAAATCATCTTTACACTTACCATCTTAATGCTCTTGCTGTTTAGCACAATGTCTTGCCAGATAAGTTGTTTTTGTTTTGTTTTTAATTTTTGGGGCCAGAGAGATAGTTTGTGGGCAGAGCACTCAGCTGACCTGGGTTCCATTCCTGGCACTACATATGATTCCTTGAGTGTTCCTGGAAGGGATCCTTGAGCACTGAGTCAGGAGTCAGCCCTGAGCACTGCTGGGTATGACCACAATGCCCACAAACTCTTCCCCTACCTAACTCAAAAAATCCCAGAGACTCAGAACAATGGTCAAGCTTTGCAATAATGTGTAGATTTCATGTGTGAGAATGTCTCCAGAGGAAGTAAAAAATTGTCTCTAATCTCGTCAATTCAAGTTATGACACAGTGTCCTGTTTCCCTCTGTGATTTTCCACCCAGCATATACTCACGCAGCATCTGCTCGAATTCAAGTAGGAAAGGGATGTTTGCAGTTGCAATCCATGAGACTGTGTCCACTTCAGGGACCAGGTGAGCAGGTGAGCTGTCTCTGAAGCCAGTTATCCTGAACTAGAGTCCTTCCACCCATTCCCCATTTGTCCGAAGGAACAGCCCATCCCTGACCTCACTGGCGACCGCTGTACTGCAGCTGAACTTGATTGTTACATCAGAGTGAAAGCAATCAACAAAGCTGGGAAACAATTGACCCAGACAGTAACTGGGATTTCCCCTCTGCTCGCCTCATCCTGGCCTCACCCGGGTGACTGAGTTCATGGCATGGCTCACTGATGTCCTCACTGGTGAAGTCAGACATGCCTGTACCACTCCTGGCAGACTCAGGAAGGCTGGTGAGGATGTGGGGATTGTGCGATTCTGAAGCAGGAATGTCCTGTCGGGTCGGAGGTGCAGAGATGAGACTCCAGGAACACGACGTATGTCTATTAATATTTTTAATGATCAACAGCCGGAGGGGCAGCAGCTCTCATCTTGGCAGCTGACTGAGTGCAGCTAACTGACTAGAGCTGACTGACCACCTCCACAAAGACCCCAACTCTCTTATCCCATCATCTCAAAGGGCAATACAGCTTAAAGTTTGCATGGTTTACATTATAAAAACGTTTCACATTCTTTGCATAGGATTTAGGAATAATAGGAAGGAGACATCCAGGAACCAAAAACCTGCAGGGGGTGCTATCTAGGTAAGATGAGATGAACAAAAGAATGCATTACACTTGCTAATTCAGCCTTTCTGACTAGCCCATAATAGCAAGGTCATGTCAGACGGAACAAGAAAAACCTATTTTCTGCCTAACTTTAAGCATCGTCCATTAAACTCCATCTAGGGCTAGTTATAGCCAACAAGGAAATGTGCAGAGAAATGACCTAGGATAGCCTTGTCTGGGTACATGCAGCTTGATTAACAGTCTCACTAGGGAATTCTACATACTAACTCTATTGGGAGACAGTCTGCCAGAAGTCCCTGTGTATCTGTTAACAGGCAGTATCCATCAGACCTTCTTTCGTATATCCTTAGATCTACTTTCTGCCAACACGATTCTCTGCACACATGGTGCTGTGTTCGATGGGAGCACGAGAGAGACTGTGGGGTCTCTGGATGGAGTTCAGCGTGGAGGGAATGGGGCTCCTAGAGTTTGGCAGAGGCTGCCTCCCGGCCCTACTTCTTACCCTTGAGCTTTGTCTTTGCAGAGTAGTTACTCTCTGAGAGGACAGGGAACAAACACTGATTTGGAGGCTCCCCAAAGGGGCTATTTGGGAGATGAACGGTCTGCAGAGCTCCCTGGGCCAAGACCCTCTGAGGGCAGTGCTAAGGCCTAGGAGAAGTCGTTAATTCTGCTCACTCTTTGCATCGTTGTTCACAGAGCAGTAGCTCTGCGTGGACATCAGCTCCATCCACACCTGTTAGAACATCACAGCTCTGACCTGGAGAGAGAGGACGGGGGTGAGGAGGCACTTGCCTTGCACTCAACTGACCCTAGTTCAGTTCCTGGCAGCACATGTAATCCCTCAAGTACTGCCAGGAGTAAGCCCTGAGCACAGCAGCTGCGGTCCCTAAACTAAACTAAATTAAACTCAAGTATCACAGCTCCCTGAGGTCAGAGAGTGGCCTGGGCTTCCCTGGCTATTCATAAGCTCTAGTGGTGAAAGACACGGGGCACTATGTCCTTCTGTCACTGCCAAGCCAGGTGATTTCAAGCATAGGATCCAGGACGGTCAAGCTGCCTGCATTCATTCATCTGTTTATGGGGGTGGGCATAGTAAGGTGGAGTTTGGGGTTTGGACCATACCTGGCAATTCTCAGCACTTACTCCTGGCTCTGTGCTCTGTTGCAAATGAAGAGGGTTCAAAACACACATGAAGAGGAACCAGCAGTGGAAGGATACTAGAATGTGGTCCTCAAGGTGGGACGAGGGGGTGCCTGGTCAGTCATGACCAGCAGCGTTTTAAAGTAGGGATGATGGGGTGATGGTTTGGGGGAGAAACTAAGGTCACATGAGCTATGGAAATGCTGCAAAGGAAAATAGGACTGAGTGGTCAGTGATCAGCACCCAGGGACTTTAAGTGACTGTTCGTCCCCCAGGGTCTGTGTGTGTCTGCCTGTCCCTCTGATATTGTGACTCTTCCTCTACCTTCTAGAAAGTGAGGCTGCAGAAATAATACAGTGGGGAAATCATTTGTCTTACAGGAGCCTGACCCAAATTCGATCCCTGGAACCCCAGAGTAGTCTCTGAGCAACACCAGGAGTAATTTCTGAGCACAGAGTCAGGAGTAACCCCCTGAGCATTACTAGAGGGGCCCCCAAACTAAAGAAATTAAAATAGGAGACCAGACTTTTCAAAGGCCAGGAGGAAGAGGGCTCAGGACAGCCACTGTGCATCCCTCACATCCACCAGCCCCAGTTCAATCTCTATCACCACGTGTTCCCAAGCATCACCAGGTACCATCCTGGCAGCCTCTCAGCATCCTCTGTGTGGCTTTGTGCATCCTTGAGCACTGAATTCTGCAGCCACTGTCCTAGAATTGAACAATTCTGAGGAGTGGGCTGTATCCCCAGGGAGGTGTCCATCCTCACTGTCAGCCTGGCCAAGTACCAGTGAAATTCTGCCAACGCCATAGGAAGGTACTTCCAGATGGTGATGATGGAGAAAGGAAAAGAGACCATGATCCAAAGCAGCTTCTAGGTGTCTCATCTCCGTCCTCTCAAGCAGCCCTCAGACCCTCTGCATCGTCCGTGGCTGTGTGGCAGACACCTCAGACTGTCACCTCCAATCCCTGGGTGAAGATGAACAGGGAAGGAGAAAGGCACAGCAGCCTGGTCCCTCAGAGACTCCCAGGGAGGCTGACAACAAAGATGCACCCTTGGCATGGCAAGAACACAGCAAACCCAAGGGGGAAACATACAGAAGCTTCTAAGTTCACTGAGCAAAACTAACACAGAGGCTGTACCAGGACCAACCAACTCTGTACACACTCAGAGAAGGGCTTTAGCAACACTAAAGTTTATTGAGCTCAGAGCAACGATGTCACATGTAGTCAGCAGAGTGTAAGATATGAGAGGCAGAAACGAGAAAACTATGATCAGAAATGAGGGATATAGTTGGATATATACATATATATGTAGGTGTATGTTAACATATGTTTAACATATACATATATCATATATACATATGTTTGAAATGCAATAGATAGGAACTGAATGATAGTACAGCGGGTACTGTGCTTGGTTCAACCCTGGCATCCCACAGGGTTTCCCAAGCACCACCAGGAGTGATCCCTGAGCACAGAGCCAGGAGTAATCCCTGAATATCTCCAGGTGTGTACCCCTCCCCCACCACCGCAACAAAAAAGGCAATAGAGGGTCTGGGCAACAGAATAACAGCAGCTGAGGAAAAGATTAAGGAGCTCCAAGATGACTTATAAAAATTTTCTAAAAAGTAATAGAAGATGGCTAAAAAAAGCATGAAGAGAAATGAGCAGCATCCAAGAGAACTATGGGATGAGTTAGAGAAGAGCAATAGAAAAATCATCAGAGCCCCTAAAACACAGGAAGGTAAATTTGATGAAGAAACATTAGTTAAAGAAACCTAGGCAAGAATTTTCCAGTGTCCAAGGGTGCAGGCACCCAGATCCAAGATGCCCAAAAGATCTCAGTCCCCCACTCTCCACCAAAAGACCCAAACAGAAAAACTCAAAGTCAAAATACCAAAAGCCAAAGACAGAACATTGGAAACAGCAAGATGAAAAAAAAGGAACTTACAAAGGAAAGCCTGTAAGATTCAAAGCAGATTTATTAAATGAGACCCTAGGAACCAGAAGAGAGTGAGGTACAAAAAGTCAATCATACTCAATTCAGCTGGATTATCCTTTGGATTGGAAGGAAAGACTCAAAACTTCATGGACAGGAAACAGCTTAGGAAAGTCACAGCCTGGGAACCAGTTTTGCAAGTGTGAATGGAACTTCTTTAAATGACAATACAGAATTCTCTGTACTTTGCCACTGAGTGTGGCCCTCACTCATGGTGCTCATGGTAGATCTAGAAAATTTAAAAAGGTCCATTGTGACAATGATAGTTGGAAATGATCACTCTGGACAAGAACTGAGTGCAGAAAGGAGGTAAAGTATATATATGATAATTTTTTCTTTTTTTAAAGTATTTTATTATACCACCGTGAGATATACAAATAAAAAGATATACAATTAAAAAGTTCATATTTGGATTTTGGTCATACAGTGTTCCAGCACCCGTCCCTCCACCAGTGCCCATCTCCCACCACCAACGTCCCCGGTTCCCTCCCCCCTTCCCCAGCCCGCCTCCATGGCAGGTTCTTTATTTCTTTCCCTTTCTCTCTCTTTCTCTTTTCCTTCCCTTCCAGACTATGGATTACAGAACATACATTAAAAGGTTGTCATGTGTATCCTTTTGCCTCTATTTAATGCTCAGTTCTAGGTTGGCATTAGTACCCTCGACAATTATTAGCACACTGTTCTATTTATACATGATAATCTTTTAGTACCTGTATTGCAAATCATAAATGTCAAAAAGAAGTGGGAGTGGTGTGCCTGCTATAAAGGAGGGGGGCAAGGGAGGGATATTGAGGATATTGGTGGTGGGAAATGTGCACTGGTGAAGACACTGGTTGGGACATTGTATGACTGAAACCCAATTATGAACAATTTTGTAACTGTGTATCTCACAGTGATTCAATTAAAATTAATTAATTTAAAATTAGGACTGGAGTGATAGTACAGTGGGTAGGGCATTTACCTTGCATATGACCTTGATTCCCAATATCCCCATGGTCCCCTGAGCACCGTTAGGAGTAATTCCTGAGTGCAGATCCAAGAAAAAGCCCTGAACATCGCTGGGTATGAATATATATATATATATATATTATATAGGAGAGAGAGAGAGGAGGAGGAGAGGAAGAGGGAGAGGGAGAGGGGGGCAGAGAGGAAGAAGTAGAAGAGCAGCCCCTGGGACAGTGGTGGAGGAAAACAGACTTTTGGTGATGGATGTGATGAAAAGAATTATGTATACATGAAAAGTGTGATTCACAGTATTGCACATCCTGGTATCTCAATAAAAATTTTTTTAAAGAAGAAAGCAGGTATAATTGATGGATGGAACTTTCCATTCATAGATTTCTTCTAGACATGAAGCATAACAAAAGGAATAAAAGAGTATAGAAAAAAAAATCTTCTGGATCCAGAGTGATAGATAGTCGAGCAGGGAGGGCATCTGCCTTGCATGCAGCTGATCCGGGTCCGATCCCCAGCATCCCATAAGGTTTCCTGAGCCCTCCAGGAGTATTTCCTGTGTGCAGAGTCAGGAGTAAGCCCTGTGTATTGATGGATGTGCCTTTGCACCCTCCCTCCCAAATCAAATAAAAAGAGCAGTTTGCTATGATCAATACAAATGTGAATACCTTGGGAAATTAGAGACAGTGGTGGAGGGAAGATGCAATGGTGGTGGGATTGGTGGAATTGGTGTGGATTGGTCTGAAGCTGGTCGCTGGTAGGAGTTACCGTGAGTCTGTCTGGGCCGGTGCCCCCTCACAGCCTGTCCACAGTGGGGCCAGCTCTGTAGGAGGGCACAGAATCCCCAGGCATGGGAAGCAGCTGGTGCTGGGAAGTGCCTGGTTGTGCAAAGCTGAGCCAGGCAGAGATGATGTTGCACGCCCTGCCCTGGCTTGCATCACCACCGGCGCCTGTCCTGGGCCTCCATCACACCGCATCCACACACCCTTGCCTGCACCTTATCACCTTTCCTGGTACCTGCTTCTGGGGGCACCTTCAGAATCTTGTCTCAGATCCAAAGAAGAAGCAATCTGTTGTGAAAATGGGTCCTTTTGAGGGTTAATGAGGAACACTGAGTGCATGCACTCCTGTGGGATTCTAAGGCACTGGTGGAAGTTCGTGATAACCTTTCAGGAACTGGAAACCATAAAGCCCAGAAGAGTGGGGAGGGCAGGGGAGTGAGAGAGAGGGAGGGGAGAGAAAGTGTCTGCCATAGAGGAGGGCAGGAGGGAAACCAGAGACTTGGTGGTGGAGACTAGGTGCACCGATGGCAGGGGGAGTGGGATGCCGTACACTCACTTCCCCAAAGGTGAAGGAACGATGTTGGGACATTGTATGACTGAAACCAGTCATGAAACCCAGTAATGGTCTATCTCATGGTGATTCAATAAAAAAAAAAGTGAAGAGAACAAAGGGCACTGGTGAGGGAGAAAGAAAAGAAGATCATCTCTGCTGCACTATGATCCATCCATACACTGTTCCTGTGCTGGTCTTCTGTAGGTGAGGAATCCATTGGTAATTGCTGGGATTATTATTAAAATCACTCACTGGGGCTGGAGAGGGAGCTCCATGGGCTGAGAACCTGTGGGAGCCCCAGGTTCATCTCCAACATGGCCTGGTTCCTGGAGTGCTGCCAGGAATGATAGCCTGGGCACCACCAGGTGCAGCCCCAACACTAAATAATAATTAGGCTAGAGCCTTGGTATTGCAGGGAGGGTGCAGTGTGCAAGCAACCTTGCACATTGCTGACCCAAGTTTGATCCCCAGCACCACTATGGTCTCCGAGCCTTGTAAGGAGTGATCCCTGAGTGGAGAACCAAGAGCAGGCCCTGAGCACTACCAGGTGTGGCCCCACAACAACAACAACAACAACAACAACAACAACAACAACAGTAATAATGGCATTCTGTCCCATTGCCAGTCTGTCCAAGCTGCTTAAGGACTCACCTCCCACTCACAGTGCTTGTTGTTTCCCACCCCAGCTGTTGGTCCTTTTCCTTTCAACTGGGCGCCATGCGATCCCCTTTGCAGCAGGAGCACTGGGAAAATCTGGTCTGGTCAATGGCAGCATGGGACTCTGTGGCCCAAGAAGGGGTGAGACCGAGAAACATTGATGCAAGGGGAGTCACAGGGCACTACTGTGACAGGACAAGCCATCATTCCTTCATCCCATCTGTGAGGTCACCGATGACAGGGGAGAGGGATGTGGTACACTCACTTACCCCCACTGCAGTTTTAGGAACCCTCACTTGCGAGCAGGGAGATTATATGTGTGTAGAAAGGAAGGCGTTTGCAGCAACCATTCTTTTTTTTTTTTAAGTATTTTATTATACCACCGTGAGATATACAAATAAAAAAGATATACAATTAAAAAAGTTCATGTTTGGGTTTTGGTCATACAGTGTTTCAGCACCCGTCCCTCCACCAGTGCCCATCTCCCACCACCAACATCCCCGGTTCCCTCCCCCTTCCCCAGCCCTGCTCCATGGCAGGTTCTTTATTTCTTTCCCTTTCTCTCTCTTTTCTCTTTTCCTTCCCTTCCAGACTATGGATTACAGAACATACATTAAAAGGTTGTCATGTGTATCCTTTTGCCTCTATTTAATGCTCAGTTCTAGGTTGGCATTAGTACCCTCGACTATTATTAGCACCCTGTTCCATTTTCTGTCTTACCTAAACTCCTGACTCCCACACGTTTGTGATAATCTCCACCTTTGACAAGACCTCCTGATATATGTTTCACTTGACCTTGGATATTGGTATCATAATATGTACATATATATTTATGCCATGCAAATAAATGCAGTCATTCTGTATCTGTCTCTCTCCTTCTGGCTAATTTCGCTCGACATAATCTTCTCCATGTCCATCCATTTATAGGCAAATTTTTTTTTCTTTCTTTTTTTTTTTTTTTAATTAATTTTTTTATTTTTACAATTACAAAGATATACAATTAAAAAGTTCATATTTGGGTTTTGGTCGTACAGTGTAGCAGCACCCATCCCGCCTACCAGTGCCCATCTCCCACCACCAACGCCCCCGGTTCCCCCCCCCCCCCCCCCCCAGCCCTCCTCCATGGCAGGTTCTTTATTTCTTTCCATTTCTCTATCTTTCTCTTTTCCTTCCTCTCCAGACTATGGATTACAAAACATACATTAAAGGGTTGTCATGTGTATCCTTTTGCCTCTATTTAATGCTCAGTTCTAGGTTGGCATTAGTACCCTCACAATTGTTAGCACACTGTTCCATTTTCTGTCTTACCTAGCCTCTGACTCCCACACGCTTGTGATAATTTCCACCTTTGACAGAACCTCCTGATGTATGTTTCACTTGACCTTGGATATTGGTATCATAATATGTACCTATATATTTATGTTATGCAGATAAATGCAGTCATTCTGTAACTGTCTCTCTCCCTTCTGGCTAATTTCGCCAACATAATCTTCTCCATGTCCATCCATTTGTAGGCAAATTTTATAACTTCATTTTCCTAACAGCTGCATAGTATTCCATTGTGTAGATGTACCAAAGCTTTTTTATCCAGTCATCTATTTTCGGGCACTCGGGTTGCTTCCAGATTCTGGCTATTGTGAATAATGCTGCTATGAACATAAAAGTAGGGATGGTGTTTCCGCTGCGTATTTTTGGTTTCCCAGAGTAGATTCCCAGGAGTGGTATGGCTGGGTCAAATGGGAGTTCAATTTCTAGTCTTTGGAGGAAAGTCCATATTGTTTTTCCAGAAAGGCTGTACCAGCCGGCATTCCCACCAACAATGGATGAGTGTCCCCTTTTCCCACAC
>JAJIBD010032983.1:0-10654 GCA_021461705.1 Cryptotis parvus | reverse complement strand
TATGTGTATCACTATCACTATCCTCCCATTGATCATCTATTTGCTAGAGTGGGCACCACTAATATCTCCATGTCCTGTCTCATGCTAGTAGAGCCCAAGGGCATCTATTTGCTCCGGGAACATAAGAGCCTCAAACCATTATATTAGGTCATGGGAATGAACTAATATAATTGTTACTGGTATTTGGCATATAAAATAAAACAGGGCAGTTTGCCAGGCTTGCCATGCAGGTGGCATACACCTTGTAGTCACCTCTAAATATAGCATTTATAGATAAACCCGCGCAGCTGCTTAGCGGCCACGTGAGATGGGCTGTGATAGGCTGTCGCTGGGAGGAGTTCTGAACAGAGGGAAGTCCGAATGTGGAAAATGGTGGCCCGATGGAGTGGGGGGTGTCATCTGCTGTTGTGTGGCTCTGCTGGGGTGGCAGGCCAGGGCTAGAACCCGGGCCATCCCCTCCCGGTGCCTCGTGAGCGGCTGGGCACAGGGAGAGCAAGTAGCAGCTCTACCCCATGTCTGTTAGTCTCTGGTTCAGCATACCTGGGCTGGATTGAAAAAAATGCTGCAGGGGTGGAACTCGATGAGAGAGGCTGTGATGTAGACCCTTTAATAATTCCATTATTAAGAATAAATAATAAATTCCTTTGTGAAGAATTTGTCCCATGTCTGAAGTGACGATACGGGGTTAAGAGATGTGCCTTGAATGTGGTGAACTTTTGAATCAATAGCCAGTACCACCTTTTGGTTCCCCTCAGCACTGCCAGCAATGACTCCTGAGCACAGGTCTAAGGAGTAAACCCTAAGCATGATCAGGTGTGACCCAATGGAAAAAAAACTTTTATTCCCCTAGGTTTATCGGGATTATATGGAATCAAGAATGTTTACCAATGTCCTGTTTTATTTATTTTTATTGCTTTGGTTTGTTTTAGGGTTACACACAGCTCAGGTTAACTTCTAGCTCTGCACTCTGGAATCACTCCTGTTGCACTGCCAGGAATTGGGCTGCAGGTGAGGCAAGTGCCCTGACTCACTGTACTAATCTCTAGGCCCTATAGTCTGGATTTAAAATCAGTCCCTTGAGTGAGAGATGGGCTTGTTAAAACACATGCCTTGCATATATGAGACCCAGCACCACAAAACATAAAACACGGAGACTGATATAACATATCTATGAATAAGGTATTAAATAGGTATGATTTTTTTTTTTGCTTTTTAGGGTCACACCCAGCAAATGTTCAGGAGTTACTCCTGGTTCTGCACACAGGAATCACTCCTGGCAGTGCTCAGGGACCATATGGGATGCTGGGATCGAACCCAGGTCGGGCTGCATGCAAGGCAAATGCCCTACCTGTTGTGCTATTATATTAATATATATACACATATAAATGTGATATATATATATATATATATATATATATATATATATATTAAAAGAGCACTCTGAGCTTATAAAGGTGGTTCATTCCCAGCTATGCCCAGGGGTTACTCCTGGTTTTCTCCTCAAAGATAACTCCTGGTGGGACTCATAGTAACATACACAGGATTCCGGTATCAAACCCAGGTTAGCCACATGCAAGGCAAACACCCTTTCTGCTGGTCTCCGGCACCTTCTTAACAGGTGACTCCAGAGGGAGTCCAGGCAATGTCCATAACTGAACTCCATATGCTAGGGGCATTCTCTGCCCCTTAGGCCATCTCCCTGGACCCAGTTTTGGTGTGTGGTTCGGGTCAGCAGTTCTGCCACAGTCACAGGACACACTGCCCAGGTGGGCAGAGCAGATGATAGCTCACAACATGCAGAAAAGCTAGCTTTGAAAAATGGTGAGACTGACATGTTTGAATCCAAAATTACAAAATTTGGAATTTTATATTTTTGGAAGAAAATATTCTGGTATTTATATAAATATTTATATATTTAGAAGAAATATTTATATTTTGGTAGAAATTGAAGAAAACAGGACACTGACTTCTGTAATGTACTTGGGGGCTTGACGCCAATATCAAGAGGAAGAAAGCAAAAACAAATGTAATAACATTTAAAAAATGGGCACAACTTAAAATTTATTAATGAAAAACCATCTTGAGGCCAGAGTGATAGTACAGCAGATAAAGTGCTTGCTTTGCACTCAGGCAACCCAGGTTCAATCCATGGTATCTCATATGGTGTCCTGAGCACCACCAGGAGTAATTCCTGAGTGCAGAGCCAGAGGAATACCTGAGTATTGCCAGGTGTGTCCCCCTCACTCAAAAGCTATCTTACTCAATGCAAGAAAAACCACACACACACCATTTATCAAAGGGATAATATACAAGATAGCAAAGGAACTAACCAAAGTCAACAAGAAAACAAACAATCTCATCAAAAAGTAGGAAGAAGAAACTGAACAGACATTCAGACATACATCTGAGCAATGGGCATGGAGGAAAAGGTCATGGTGAGCACTATCACCAGGGAAATGCCATTATAATGACAATGAAGGGTGTGAAGGGTGTATATTAAAGAGACCAGGGACACTAGGCAATTGTAGGGGATGTGGAGAAATCAGAATCACCTCTCTGGGCAGGATTGTCAACTGTTCCAGCCTCCTCTTTGGGAAAAACAATATGAAGACATTTCAATATATTAATAACATATCTACCACACGACTAGCAATTTCACTTCTAGGTTATCTAGGTAAAAACACTCATTTGAAAAGATACACACACACAACTTGGCTTATTGCAGTCAAGTTCTGAAAATGACCCGAGTACCAACAGCAGACAAGAAGATAACTGTGAGCACAGTGGAAGGCTGCCCAGCGGTGCCCAGCTGAGGACAGCTGAAAACAGGTGAAACCTTGCCTTTGGGACAGCATAGGTGTCATGGCAAGGAACAGGTCAAAAAGGAGAAACACAATTGTGAGATGATCTCTATTAGGTGGGAAACAGAGAAGCAACACAAGGGATTAGACAAAAAACAAGGGGTTTACACTGGCACTCGGACTACAGAGGAGAGACGGTGCTGTGGGTGGTGCTAGGGATGTGGGTGCTTTGGGGATAGCTGTGATGAGGAGGCGTGGAACCACTTCCTCCAAAACACATTGTCAAGCAAACACAATAATAAACCCCCAAAGAAAAGACTGAAAGTTACTTTTTAATTTTTACTAAAAATGATTTAGAATGTAACAATGATGACTTTTTTTCCAAAGAGAAAATATAGGTTTTCTCTCCTTGTCTAATGAAGTTCTTTGCTTCCAAGTAATCTGCATCAAATCAAAGACATCAATAAATGGCAATCATTTTCTCTGCATTTTGTTCTTTTCTTTCTTGAAGTGATAATGACAAACGTTCAAAAGGAGAATTGTTAGCAAAGAGCAAACTAAAGGAATGAAAAGCAGCTTGATTTATTTCAATTTTTTTTCCATTTTCAATTTTTAAAATAAATCCTATGCCTACATTAAAAATCATGTGAGCATGTGAGTGGATATGCTCATTAACCTGTTAGCTCTGGAGTCAATGTTTCCTGGGATACATTTCATCACAATACTATGTCCAATATTAAAGCTTAAAAAACTATCCACAGCCCATTTGGTTATGACTGTTTCCACACCCAAATCCATGTGATGCCCACTGGAAGATGCACGCTACTGTCTTCCACTGTGGGCCCTTTAACATTTCTGCATGGAGAAGCTTTTCACATCTCCAGGGCATCTAATTCCCTACCTTCTGGGACTACCTGCTGGGGCAGTTTCAGTACAGAAGAGATTTAGTTTGGCATGAGATACTTTGTTCAATAAGAACACCCAGGACCGAGATTATTGCACATTTTCCTTCTACAGAGAAATGATCCTTCTCCATTAAATGAAAATCCAATATAATCAGAGCTGAATTCAGGTACCTCCTTCCAGCTCCCATAATTGCTGTTCTCTAGATAAGTCTAACTCCATTGAGAGTGCCATCAACACATCCTCACTTAAATACAATGTGCCTCCAACATAGGCTAAAATACTAACTGAAATGGAGTCTGCATGAATGTTACTGGGGGATGTCTTAGTAGCTGATTCTCATAGGTCACCTTTTTAGTAATCAAACTCTAATGTATTTAAAAGTCACAATTTTGGGGCTGGAGTGATCTCACAGTGGGTAGGGCTTTGCTTGTCACGTTGAGACTGCACATGGGTTCCATTCCTGATGTCCCTTATGGTTCCCTGAGCACCTCCAGGAGTAATTCCTGGGTGCTCATCTGGAGCAACTCTGAGCATCTCTGAATGTCACCCAAAAATAGCAAAAAAATAAGGTCTCAATTTAAATCTCTTTCTAATTGACTTTAAGTCCTTTCATGCACACTAGGAAATTTTTTTCTTTCCACTTGGGTCCCTGGGGCTCCAAACAGTTGTATCATATATTATTCTCTTCATATAAGACTTAGTAATTATCAAAGATTCTTTGTGGTATTCCAAGAATATAAATATCAAAGTGAATAACGAAACCAATAATTAATGGTACTTAACTTTAGGGAAAGACAGATGGTAGAGTAAGAACTATCGGCTGATTTATGAGGCCCTGTGTTGAATCCCCAAAGCACCCCTTAAATCATTATTAGATGGGGTCGCCCAAGGACTTAGAAGAGAGAACTGCTGCTCTTATCTTCCCAAACAAAAGGACAGCCTGCAGTTTAATGTGCCTCCTAAAACTGGAGTAAAATACCATGTTGCATAGCGTGAAAGATTCCATGCTGAGGACGCCATGCAGTGGAGAAATTAGCTCACAGGAGGGTAGATTTGATCTCTTCTTTTCCCTTCTGAACCAGATACATGAACAGCAACATAAAGAGTGAGCTGGGGGAGCTGAATGTGGCCCTCAAAGTTAATGTTTTAGAGACCAGGTTGCAAATCTTGATGAGACTCTTACATCCAGCAGACTTAACAGAAACAAGCAATTCATAATTTCTATGGCAAATGTTCAGAGTCAGGTCGTCGAACCCCTTCTCTCCTGTGTTGCTTCCAATTGGATGCTCTTAAGACAGGCCTCAAACCTACTGGCAACCATAGTTCTCAATGCCATTCCTTTTGAATTGTTCACATGGATTAACATGGTTTACATAGGAGAGTGATTACTTGCAGGTCAGTAATTAACCCCTAGCTCTGAAGCTGTTAGAGGAAAACAAAGCTGAAAGGAAACAACTTACTTCCTTATTCCACGTGAGAAAGAAATGTCTCTTTCCTTTCCTTGGCTGTTGGCAGTAAAATGGCAAAAGTGCATGCTTTACCATGGGTTTCTGCCAAAAATGCCTCAATAATGCTAGGATGATATTAAAACAATAACAACAAGTAAAATACCACTGAATATTTTACAGTCACAAATGGACTTTAGATATGGTCCAATCTCTAAGAAGATAAATCTCAGCGAAACACTATGGAGGTGGTCTGAAACCATAACAGAGCCTCTCAGTTATTGTTGGTAAAATGGTAGCTATATTTTAACACATGGTTTGTGTTAGCTTTTAGATCTAGATACCAAACAATGGGAGAAGAGTTGTTTGGAGAAGACTTGAAGAGAATCTCAAGACTAATAAGTGTGATAATAAATCTGAGATACTTGCTAAGGGGATCAAAACACATATTGTGATGATGAATAGTTTTAAATATTTCTTTCATTAGTGATGTTCCTACAAACTTCTGAATTTGGGGGTGGGAGGGTAGCGTTTAATGTCTTCTATTTATTTTTTTTTTTTTTAATTTTTTATTTTTTAAAATTACAAAGATATACAATTAAAAGAATTCATATTTGGGTTTTGGTCGAACCCCTCCATGACATTGAAGCTAAAGGCATCTTCAAAAAGATGAAACATCACTAACAAAGCAACTAGAAGAAAAAGATAAACATATGGGTTCACATGAAACTAAATTAATGTCTTCTATTTAAATATGACTTTCCCATAGTCATTGTGGTCTTCAAGAAATATAGAGAAGTAACATTTATTGTTACATTATTGAGGAAAAACATTATTGTGCAAAAACATTTATTGCAGCAATTAAGCTCATCAACAAATGCTTGAGTTTTGAGGTGACTACAAGATTATCCCACCTGCACGGGGGAGCCTGGGCAAGCTACCCGTGTCTGTTAGACATGGGGAAATACCAGCAACAATTATTAAGACCTCATTCCCATGACTTGGTGGAATGGTTTGAGGCTCTTTAAGTTCCTGGGGGGGCAGATGCCCTTGGGCTATCCTGCATGTGACGTGACATATTGAATGTTCTGGTGCCCACTTCAAGTAATCAATGATCTACAGGAAGTCAAGTGATCAAGTGAACATTTATTTCAGATCACAGATGAAGTTGCTCTTCTAAGACTTTTCTTGAGGCAGGAGTGTTGTTGGGGACCCCATAAGCATGACCTCACCCAGCATTGGATGGTGCAGGCTGAGAGGGTACAGACAGCCCCCTGGACTCAGAGTTGAAGGCTGGCCTAGGAGATTTGGGGTGTGGGGCTGAGGGCACAGACAAAGCCCCCAGGCCATGGAACCTAAGGCTGATCCTAGTGCTGGTTCACTCAACCCATTCATGCTCTAAGTTAGCATACTGGTAACTGCCCATGTTCAGTGGGCACCATGTTGTCTTGGAAACACAGGCATGTGAAAAAGAAAGATATTTAGCAAAGCAGAAGGGACTTAAAGTGTGGGAAATGTAGAAGGCCAGAATCCTAGTTGTTGCTTCCTTAGCCTGCCCCCTCCAGGTGCTTTATTGCACACACAGTTGAGTCTCCCCTAGAAGTGTTATCAAAGGCATTCTTCCCCCTTTACGCTCAGATGAGGCCATGGGAGCAGCAAAACCCTGGAAGGCGCCTTCAGGCATGTAGCGACGATCTGCAGAGGCGCTGTGGAGCCAGTGCAGAGCGCTGTGGGAGCCAGTGCAGAGGCGCCAGAGGCCAGAGGGCATATTCCCTAGCTGCCCTCCACAGCTCCAGTCAGGCCAAAGACCTTCTGTGGCTGTGCAAGGCCTTGGCTCTCTCTCTGTCCATGTGTCTGGGCTTGGAAAAGGCTCCGTTGATTTGGGAGCCTCTATCTCAAGGAAAGGCCTGGCTGGTTGCTGGGGTGTGTTTTGTTGGGAGGTGGCGGTGATCAAGCTGGAAGCAGGAGCTGCAGTGAGGGCCTGGACACAGATGTGTTGGTGACCAGGGTCTGGGCGTGAGGGGCAATGCTTAGGGCAACTCCTGGAGGAAATGGGAGAGAGTGGCACAGAGCAGCCTAAGGTTGGCAGGGATGGGGAAGGACAGGCGAGGGCAAGAGGGCAGGTGTGGCGCGTGGCTGGGGACCCCGTGGTGGGCCCTGGACAGATGCCAGATTTTCCCGGTGGAGCTCATGGGGAAATGGCCTTCTGACTTGGCTCTTTGCCTCCAACAGGTGCAGTTTCATACAGAGACTCAATGTCCACATCATGAGGGTGCAGGGTGGTGCAGTCCACTCCATGGGAGCCGAGAACTGGCCTCAAACTGCTCTCACACACTTAACTGGGCTGGAGAGCAAAAATGTCATACCAGGCATATTTGAGTCTGAAAACCAAGGAGTGCACCAGGACTCTGTGGGCTGGATAAGACCAGTTGGGAGGCCTGGAATGGTCAGGATTTCTGGAGAAACCCAAGGTAGGTGGATACTGAGGAAGGGGCAGGGTCTGGGGTGAAGGAGGCCAGTGATCACCCATAGCATGCTGAGGACTGTAGTCCCCCATGGCTACTGATGCAAAGTCCTGAGGATCAGAACCCAAAGGCAGAGGCACATTCTGCAAGGAGCTCAGACTAGGATGACTGGGCACAGGCGCGGTTCAATTGCATCTGCTCAGAGGTCCAAAGTGTCATGGGGAGACCAGTGATGCAAATGATACACAAGGTGTGATCGTGAGACTGAAACCAATAAGAAAAGTTTTTCCAGTCAATTAGAGAGGGAATGTCCGGCACAGTCCCCAAGTCGGTGGGTCTGTGGGGTATTTATTAACTCCATATTTATTCCACTGAGTCCGAAAGCACCCTATAGGGGATGAGTTTTACATTTCCTGGTGCAAAAAATTGAAATAGAAAAAAATATAGTTTGGTAAAATTTGGGATGTAGACTTGGGGGTTTAACGAAATTAATATTCAGATCCAGACTTTTCTGAATCCTGTGGTTCCATGAACACAGAAAATGTGAAAACTTGACAGAGGACAGAAGGGAGGGAGGTTGGTCTTGCCTAGGATGTGAAGAGCTTGAAAGAAAGGGACTTTTGCAAGGTCAAGTGAAACATACATCAGGAGGTCCTGTCAAAGGTGGAAATTATCACAAACGTGTGGGAGTCAGAGGCTAGGTAAGACAGAAAATGGAACAGTGTGCTAACAATTGTGAGGGTACTAATGCCAACCTAGAACTGAGCATTAAATAGAGGCAAAAAGGATACACATGACAACCCTTTAATGTATGTTCTGTAATCCATAGTCTGGAGAGGAAGGAAAAGAGAAAGAGAGAGAAATGGAAAGAAATAAAGAACCTGCCATGGAGGAGGGCTGGGGGAGGGGGGAGGGAACCGGGACGCTGGTGGTGGGAGATGGGCACTGGTGGCGGATGGGTGCTGCTACACTGTATGACCAAAACTCCAAATATGAACTTTTTAATTGTATATCTTTGTAATTGTAAAATAAAAAAAATTAAAAAAAGGACTTTTGGAAACAGGTTTCAGGATCAGGGATAAAAATTCTCTCTAAAGCTGCTATGGTTGTCTTGGGAGGAACTTTTGGAAAAGTTACTAGGCAAGCTGGGAGGCAGAGGCCAAGACTTGTATCTGATGTTGACCCCAGTGAGGGGCGGTTACATGGCCCTCGCCCAGTTTCCTCAGCTCTCCTAGACAAGTAAGATCCATAAGGGGGCTAGAATCCTAGAACTCTGTTAGCTTGCCTATGAAAATATGCCTGCATTACTGTGGATTTTTTCTGGGCACATATAGTCTCTGAATATATCTGGGAGGTAGTTCAAAGGCTGAGACTCACGCCGGCAAGTGAAGCCTTAGGCTCTGTTCATAGCACTTCTTGGTCTCTCAACACAGAGCCAGGAATTGGGGCATGTACCAGAAACAAGGGACAAACCATTCTGAATTCAGAGAGAACTATAGCCGAAGTTATTAAACTATGGTGCCCAAAACCATGACCAGCCATTAGTCTTATGACATGGGTAACATATAAACTAAAACTACACGGAATAGGAGAGGGAAGCGACAGAGCTGAGGACCCAGCACACAAGAGCATGAAGCACCGATGGGCAAACCAGGACAGTGGAGCTGCTGATCCTGTGGCCAGACATGCAGCATAGCCCGTGTAGCTGCTCTTGCACACAAGTGGCCACATGCATTAAGCCGCTCCCAGAAGCCCTGTCATGGATGAGACGAAGAGTCAAGACAGCAGCCTCTTGATGCCTTGGAAGAAACTACCTGGATGGCCTCATCCTGATTCTTAAATTCCACCTGGGTGCTGGATGGCTGAGATTTATTAACTATTGTTGTGAGTATACCTGCCTAAAGCCTCTGCTCTGGCCTGGAATTGCCTCCCAGGTCACTTCGTAGATAGGGAGGGCAGTTTAAAATGTGGCAGTTTATCTGAGCTATGTATTCTATACTGGCTGGTATAAATATTCTCTCATGCTACCACAAATAATCAGGACTAGCTAGATCTTACTGGTATATTTGCCTGGTCACGTTGAATCTCTAAGTAATTAGACCAGAGAGAAATGCTGTTTGCCTGCAAGCAAAGCCTGGCTTCCTGATAACTTCAGAGGCAACCTAAAATCATAAATTACCCTTGAAGTAAAGATGAGGATTCCTTGTGAAGGTTTTTTGGAAAAATATGAACTGTATTCTAGTCTTTGAACAGATTATCTTTGGTTCAGAGATACAGTTATCTCAGAAACCCCTTCTTTGAAGCCTGCAAAGGCATTTCCTAGGGTGTACCTTGAGATGGCAACATTAGCATATAAAAGGGGCTAGGTGAGGTCCTGGGAGAAATTACCTGAGGGCATTTGACCCTGCTGGGTTTCCAAAAAGTGGGAGTTCTGGGTTAGAGGAATATAAAACTAGCCTGCTTCCCCTTTCTTCTCTCTCTTTTGGTTGGGTCCCTCACTCTTTGGTCACTCTCTCCCCTTTCTGTCTCTGTCTCCTCTCTACAGGGCCTTGAACAGGTGGTGGCCGTCATCTTGGCCTACAGGGGACGGATCTAGCTGGGAACACTGCCGAGTTTGGAGTTTTTCCTATTGTTGATTTGTGTGCCTGAACCCATGTTAAGTAAAGCGTTTTGAAACTTTTGGGATTCTCATGTCTTTCTCTATTCGGCTGGTCGCCAATCCCTGGGACAGAAGGGGATCCCTGACCCTGCTCCTGGATTTTTTGGGGCTAACACAGCATTTCCCCATAAACTATGGATGAAGCTGAATGAGCAAACACAATGGTGAGGAGAAATAAGGTTCTCTGGACAGTGTTCCTACAGTGGCAGTTAGGCCAGGAGGTGCAGGTTCTCCCTACCAGTCACTCTGGTAACCCTTGATGGAGGTGGGTGGAAACACTTCCCCAAAGCAACACAAAGATATACAGATGATTTTGCTTAAAATTCAATCTAAAAAATTTGTTATAAATTTTCTTTTCCTTTCCTGTAAGTTTGCATT